>JAUCNO010000626.1:4419436-4430250 GCA_032353835.1 Enteromius viviparus | reverse complement strand
GGGTGCATTTCAGTCACTATTTCATGTTTTTCTGACAACAGAAACCATTAAATATATCAATGAAAACAGTTATATTGTGAATTTGGCTGCATTAAAATACATTATGTGGCTATGGAGAAGCAATATGACGCACTGACGTACTGAATATGCAAATAGACGTACGGTATGGCATCTAGCGACGTCTAGGGGTTCCCCTGTTTTCAGGTCAGAGCAACTGCCCCTCAAAATTCCTGTGCACGTCCCTGAGAGTAAGAGTAAGAGAAGTCTTTATTAATCCCGAAGGAAATTGTAACAGAATAAAAATGCAGTATAAGTCAGCTTACATGTATAAATAGAATAAAAAATAAAAAAATATATCTGTACATATATAAGAGAAAAAATAAATAAATAATAAATTAATTAATTATGTTTATGTGTCACATAGTTAGTCTGAAATCTATGACGGGCTGAAGCGGAGCTGCATAAATCATGTGTGTGTGTGTGTGTGTGTGTGTTTGCCGCTGGGAAGCCCAGGTGTGTGATGGTAATTAAATCAGGAGAGTGTTGAGCTGCTTTCGGCCTCCTGCAGTTGTAATGTCATCCGCAGAGCAACTTAAATATGAGCACAACGTACATTACATACATTACATACTCGAAATAAGGTTTACAAGGTCATACAAGATTGAACTCGGTTTAATCAATGTCTGTTTAAAAAAATTAAATAAACTGCAAGAATGTTTTGAAGTAACACTTTTCACTCAGAAATCGCCAGTAAGTAAGGAACTGCAACACACTGAATTAAACTTTTTTTAAATGGTATTTTTTCTCTCACACACACACACACACACTCACGCTGAGCAACGCTGAGCTTCAGAGCATGATGCTTCACTGTAGGTACGGTATTATTCACCAAACATGGAGAATAGAGTTAAGACCAAAAAGTTCTACTTTGGTCTCATCTGACCACAGGACTTTCTCCCATAACTTCTCTGGATCATCCAGGTGGTCCCTGGCAAACTTCAGACGGGCCTGGACATGGGCTGACTTAAGCAGGGCAAAATTCTGTGCAATACAAGAATTTAAACCATGACGTCTGTCATGTGTATTACTGATAGTAGTCTTGGAAACAATGGTTCCAGCTCTCTTCACGACATTGACCATTGACAGCTCCCGTGCAGTTCTGGGCTAATTCTTCACCATTCTTAGCATCATTGATACCAAGGGACATTGACCGTCATCATTAGTCTCTTCCATTTTCTGACAATTGTTCCAACAGTTGTTCTTTTTTTACCAAGCTGCTTGGCAATTGCCCTGTAGCCCTTTTCAGCTTTGTGAAGGTCTACAATTTTGTCTCTTGTGTCTTTCGAGAGCTCTTTGGTTTTGCCCATGTTGCTACTTAGACTTTGGCTGATTGTGGGGTGCACAGGTGTCTTTATGAGCAGAGTGTAGCTGGACTATTTAAAATCACAATAACAGGTCTTTGAGGGTCAGAAATCTGGCTGATAAGCAAGTTATCAAATACTTATTTGACAGAGTAATTCCCAAATAAATTATTTTTTAAAAATCATACAATGGAAACCGCTCAGAAATGAAATACTGGGGAATTCAAGACCTCACAGTGAGCTGGTGTGAAAGTCTGGCCTTTATGCTGAGTGTTAATGTGTGTGTGGGTATGGTCTGAGTAGCAGGGTGCTTGATTAGTCCAGGTCTGAGTGATCAGATTGTGGTGTGATTGTGCCATGGATGTTGGGTAATGTACTGTAGTCCGGGTGACAGTCTGAGAGTGGGTGATGGGGCAGAGTTCAAAACCCGATTCATAACAATATATATATATTTATTTATTTTTATTTTTTATGACTTTAAAATAAGTCTCTTATGCTCAACAATATGTCACTTGTTGAGTGAGGATAGTGTGGGAAAACAATAGTATTCACCTTGCATTTTTGTACATAACAATTATAAACTATCTATAATTTAAACAGCTTTAAATTTTTTTCCACGTTTGTACATTTGTATTGTTAGATATTCAATTAAGCTGAAAACCAATACATACATTCAAAAGTGTAATCTGAATTTTCTCTCAGAAAATCGTGTTGTCATCAACGTGAAATGAATCTTGGGATAGCCTGGGCTATCAAGGATTCATTAGTTGTATCCTTTTCAACTAAACACTAAATGTGTTTCAAGGCCACATTTAAAGAAGCCTTCGAATTAATACAGATTTTGTTGGGTTGCAGTCTTCAAATGCTGCCTTCAAAGGACAAAGCTTCTAAATTGGGACACAGCTTTAAAAACACAAGATAATGAAAAGAATACAAGGAGGTGTGATTTGGTGCTCAGTTTAAATAATAATCTTTTGTAACATTGTAATTTATAATCACTGCCACTTTCAGTCAATTTAATGATTTGTTGCTTAATTAATTTCATAAAAAAATCAAACAGTAATGTAAATGTAATTGTCAACATAAATAAAAGCAATGGATTATGCTGATATATTAGCTACTGATCAGAAATTACATTAATGTTTTAAAGACTGCTTATTGCATACACTGTTGAGTAACTAGTGTTAGCATGTGAGTTCACCAGTGCATTCATTTCAATACCTGTGTAAATGTAAGCAGCAATTTGACTTGTATATTGTTGGATACAGCTGATTAATCTCATCTTAAATTCGTTTGAGTGAGCGCATTAACCTGCAATGAAGAAATTCAGTTTAATGTTCTGCTCAAGCAGCTAAAGCTGTGCAATCCCAGATACCATGATTGGATTATTTGAATTCATTTTTCTACATTTATCATCTTGTAAACATTGTTATTGCCTTATAATAACAATATTAAGCTGGGCTATTTTTTTCTCAAAATATCATTGATAAGATTAAGACTCCAAATAAGGCCTATGACCTTTTTCTGTATAGGAACACACTCAGAATTTCTTTTATTCCATTCCTGGTGGTATACTTTCAACCCAAAACAACAAGTTATTCCCATCTTCAGTCTGTTGTCAGCCTGCCATTGTCTCTTTCGACTATTTTTCGCTCTCATTTCTTGAAATAGGGGATGAAAATAAAAAGATGAGCCAGAGGAGGGGTGGTTTGCGCAAATGCTGTTAAGTTATCAGAATAACTCTGTCCTTATACAATAACAGATCTCGCTGTGAGTAGTTTGCATTACAATCCACTCTGACTGCTCACCCTCATGTCCTTTATTTTCCCACTTAATCATTCTCTTACTCATTCTTGCTCAAACCCACTTGTCTGGTCTTTATTTATCCCTCTCTCAGCTGCCCATTCACTCGTGCCTCAACCCCTCACTTTGCCCTTATCTTTCACCGATGACAGAATTGCACAAATCTTCCTCAAGTGGACCTTGCGAGTTCCACAACTGTGTGTGATCATGTGTAGAAAAACTGTTCTATAACAGTGTAGATTTTCTCAAGGCCTTCATGTGGCAGACACACAAGTGATGCTTTTATCTTTTTCTTTCAGCCCTAATTTGAGCCCACAGTCCCACTTAATCTCCCAAACATTTGACCTTCTCCAGGCAAAAGCTGTGGGCAAGGCATTATTGTAGTGTGTATTGTGTCATGATCAACAAAATCAAACAAATAAAATATATAATGTCTAAGGTCTATTGAATAAAAAGTGGTCCGATTGCTACATAAAATCCTCTAGAGACAATGTCTTTCATACTTTTCTGGACATTGACAGTATTATTTATTTAATAGGACAGTCACAAGCCAGTTTTCATTCAAAATATAAATATAAATTCAAAAATATAAATATAAATAAATTGTGTTTCAATAACAAACAAAGCTTTTACATCTTTAGAACTTAAAATGTCCACTTGACCCATATAGGGCATGCAGTTCTATGTCAGCGCCAATGGAAAGATATGCGTTCTACGCTGTGATTTGTACAAAAACAGCAAATCCTTCCATTTTGTCTGAGACAGAAGAGCGTATGCTATGTGCGTACAGCAGATGCTCTCCAAAATGGAGCCTGTCATCCAACAAAAAAACTACCCTATAGGTAATTTGTGCAAGCATCTTATTACAACCTATTTTTACACTTTAAAATGTAATGCCCTCTAGCAGGCGTAATGACAGTATTGTGTTGCCTGACTCATACAGTACCATTCAAAATGTTTATTTAAATGCAGTGTGTGAACTTTTTACACGTATGGTACAGTTACGGTAATTTGTACATATTTTCCTAGATGTATTTAATATGAATGACCACACCATACCCCATCCTAAACCTACCTCTTACAGAAATAATGCAAAATCATGATTTATAGTGCATACACATTTACACTTGTATGTGCATGCTCTATGTCAGCCGCATCACAAGGATGCACTGTTTTTGTTCCGAAAAAATAGTAGAAGACTTATCCTTGTGTCACAGCTGTTCTATTTACGTGCTGCGATACCCTCCAGAATGGCTCTCCGGTGACACTACAGAGCCAAATTTGTTGAATAAAGTCGTTATTTTTGTCCTCTACGCTTTATAACGTTGAACCACTGATGGCAGATGAACTATTCTGACAATGTCTTTCATACTTTTTTGGACATTGACAGTATTATTTATTTAATAGGACAATCACAAGCCAGTTTTCATTCAAAATATAAATATTAAAACATAAATATAAATAAATTGTGTTTCAATAACAAACAAAGCTTTTAAAGACTTGAAATGGGGTTGAATTATTAATGAAAAAAAATCATTTTGGGGTAGAGTGACTTTAATCTCTAGCTGTACATGTGTATACTTTTAAAAAAAAAATCTCTTACTCACCAAATGTGGAAATGAAAAAGAAGCAATTTGCCTTATTAGAAGAAAGTGTACCATCACAATGCTTTTGAAACCAATATTTCAAGATAAAAACAACATGCAGTTGTTTTTAATTATTTTAATAAATGTGTATTATTCAGTCTGTAAATGCTAATTTATTGTTACAGGCAATTTACTTTAGTGAGTAGGTGACAAAGTTTAAATTACATGTTAATTGTAAAATTACACAGAAAACTATATCATGTTTATATCTTGTGGCTGTAATATTCTCCATATGCTGTACCTTTGTTTTATTTTAAGAAAAAAAAAAGGGACAGGTTGGAGTTAACTTTAGTCTTAAACAGCCTTATACTGTCTTATACTGGACAAATACTGTAAATTAAGCTTACTGTACTTGTCCTGAAGTATGCCTTTAAGTGTTGTTACCATTACAGTGGTGGAGAGTTTGTTTTCCACTTCTGTTTCTCTAAAACTGATTACACAGCAGATCATGATTATATAGAGAAGTGGAATTTGGGCAAAGCAATTGCACGGCTATCAGCAGCGAACACACACACATACACAACCCCAGACTGAGGAGGCAGGTCAGTTAAATTGGTTGGCAGCCACATTCCGCTAACAGATGCAGTCTATTAGCACAGACTGTATTCACATGGGATAAAGAGAGAGAGGGCGCTGGGAGAATGAAAGACAAAAAAGTCAGCTTAATAATCACGCAGCAGGAGACGACAAAGGAAATTGCCTCTCGACTTCACACATACATAACTGGTTCTTACAAACAACACGCTTTATATCATAGTCTGTGTGTATGAAGAAGATGTGTGTGTGTGTGTGTGTGTGTTCTTGGCAGTCAGGATTAAATGAAGGTCTTTCTCTTCATGAATATGAATTGCTTCTTTGATGTTGCTAAATGCAACAGGGTTCAGATCACAGAAGAATTTAGATGACTTGTATTTTTAACTTCACTGACTCTGAGTGGCTTCTTATTCTATCAAAGTCAGCCAGTTAAATCTGATGCAGAGATGGAGATGATAGAGAACCTTTCCCTGAAAGAGCTTCCCTGATGCATTGATTTCTGTCAAAAAAAAAAAGTGTTTCAAATGCAGGATGCAATCATTTATTTAATTTATTGAATTCTTTATTTTTGTACCACTGTATACAGCTGTAGCCGGTGTTTATTTACAATTAATCATGATAAATGCATGTTATTCTGCAGACTGATAGCCTACTTAAGGGGCTTCAGTCCCTGCTTGCATTTTATCTCAGCCCCTCCAAAAATCTCAAATTAATTCAACCTTAACCATGTAAAGCCAAACATAAAATAACACACACACACATGTATGTATACAGTATGTTTGTGTGTGTGTGCATTATTTCATTCTTTAATTTAATATTAATTAAATTAATTAATATATTTAATATTAATTTTATATATAATGTTTATTTAAATATTTTGCAGTCAACAATCTTATTGGTTATTGCTTATGCTTATTGATTGATTGATTGATTGATTGACTGGCTGACTGACTGCAACCAAGCAAAATTAAAAGCTTCCTTTATGAAAAGTCAAGGCTAAAGGGTTAGTTTACCCAAAAGTGAAAACTAGCTTGTGTTTTACTCAACCTTGAGGCATGCTAGGGTTATATGACTTTCTTTTTTCAGATAAATCAAATTGAAGTTATATTAAAAACTGTCCTGACACTACAAAGCTCTATTATTGCAGTGGGCTGATGTTTCTCTTTAACAGTCCAAAACATGTTAAATAAAGCATGCACATCCATAAAACATAAAACATACCTCACTTAGCTCCAGGGCATGAATAAAGGCCTCCTGTAAAGAATCCATGTGTTTATGTCAAAAAAATATCCATATTTCAAACGCACAGTAACATTTTCTCTCACTTCTGCTGACTGTCATATTCAGAAGCTTCAAGGCCAACAAAGGAAACAGCATTACAAATAATCCGCATCCACGCGATACAGTAGCTTTCTTTTAATTATTATTATTATTATTATTATTTTTATATAGCCTATCATGTACATTTATATATATATATATATATATATAAGTCATGGATGCAATTAATAATAATAATTAAAAAAAACAATTAAACATAATGACCTACAGACCTTGAAACTTTGAACAAGAAATATTCCTCTGACCCTTAACATCTTTTAGATAAAGCTCAGAGTCCCATAAGGGTAAACTCCACTACACACATTTCCTGTTAGACGTATTAAGACAATGGTCATACTCCACTGAGATTGATAGCCCTAAACGTACAGCAAGAGTGTATCAAGAGTAAACACGCACTCACAAATTCACATAGTGGCACAGCCAGATAAGGAGACACTGTCACTGAAGCGTGGAGTATGTACACACACACACTACAACACAAACACACTCTCTCCCAGCTCTCTCTGAGAGGCACAGCATTAGGATGTGACAAAGCAGGTGTAAAATGTATAACAGGATGAAAATCGCCTATTGGCTTCACAGTGCAGGAGCTGGTGTTGTGGTTTGCCATTGATTTCATTCTGTCCGGCTTTTTTAAAGGTGTCTATATTACTATATTTTTAATGATATTACTGTGTGTGTTTGCACGTATATTTATATATATATATGAGGTCAAAAAGTATTTGATCACCTGGTGATTTTGCAAGTTCTCTTACTTAGAAATCATGGAGGGGTCTCCATGATTCTGGAAAAAAAATCTGGAAAACACATTGTATGATTTTTTTGGGGAATTACTCACTTGCTTATCAGCCAGATTTCTGACCCTCAAAGACCTGTTATTTTGCTTTTAAATAGTCCAGCTACTCTCTGCTCATGATTCTAAGTTAGTAGCACCTGTTTGAGGTTGTTAGCTGTCATAAAGACACCTGTGCACCCCACCATCAGCCAAAGTCTAAGTAGCAACATGGGCAAAACACAAGAGCTGTCAAAAGACACAAGAGAAAAAATTGTAGACCTTCACAAAGCTGGAAAGGGCTACGGGGCAATTGCAAGCAGCTTGGTGAAAAAAGAACAACTGTTGGAACAATTGTCAGAAAATGGAAAAAGGCTAATGATGACTCTCAATGTCCCTCGGACTGGAAGATCTCTCCTTGTGGGGTATCAATGATGCTTAGAATGGTGAAGAATCAGCCTAGAACTGCACGGGAGGAGCTGGTTAATGCCGTGGAGAGAGCTGGGACCATTGTTTCTAAGACTACTATCAGTTATACACTAAGACATCATGGTTTAAAATCTTGCATCGCATGGAAGGTTCCCCTGCTTAAGTCAGCCCATGTCCAGGCCCATCTGAAGTTTGCCAGGGACCACCTGGATGATCCAGAGGAGTTATGGGAGAAAGTTCTGTGGTCAGATGAGACCAAAGTAGAACTTTTTGGTCTTAACTCCTTTCGTGTGTTTGGAGGGAGAAGAATGATGAGAATCATCCCAGTAATACCATACCTAGAGTGAAGCATGAGGCTGGAAGCATCATCCTCTGGGGTTGTTTTTCTGCACAGGGGAAAGGACGACTGCACTGTATTAAGGAGAGGATTAACGGGGCCATGTATTGTAACATATTGGGCAAAAACCTTCCTCCCTCAGTCAGAGCATTAAAGATGGGTCGTGGCTGGGTCTTCCAACATGACAATGACTCAAAGCACACAGCCAGGAACACCAAGGAGTGGCTCCGTAAGAAGCATATCAAGGTTCTGGAGTGGCCTAGAAAATCTTTGGAGGGAGCTGAAACTCAGTGTTGCTCAGAGAGAGGCCCAAAACCTGAAAAATCTAGAGAAGATCTTTATGGAGGATGACCCTACACCTAAACCTACCCCTTACAGGAAACTGTGTGCATTTTTAGATTTTGAAAAAAAACACCATTTAGTATATTTTTTAAGCCTTTTGAATTACGGACACACTGAAAATGTCCTCATAAAACATATTGTAATACCTATGTTATACCCATGTCATTATAAAAATTTTTGTACTCATAAACCACATAAATCTGCACACAAACACACACACTTTCATTCAAAAGTTGTTAGATTTTTTAATGCTTTAAAACTGAATTGTGAACTTAAAATAAGTACTATATTTTATTATTCCTATGATGGCAATGAGGAATTTTCAGCAGCTATTACTCCAGTCTTCATTGTCACAGTCCTTAATTTTAATTCCAGTGCTAGTTTGATGCTCAAGAAACATTTATTATTATTATTATTATTATTATTATTATTATTAATGAAAATACAGTGAAAATAGTCAATAATTTTTCTCAGGATTTTTTGATAAATAAAACGTTAAAGCATTTGTTTGAAATGCATTTGTAGCATTTTCAATGCTTTAGAAACCTGTCAGTTTACTGTGTCCCAGTTCCTGCTGAACTTTTTTTTTTTTTTTTTTTTAACTGCTGCCCTCTATGTATATCTATGTTGTCACCTAATTTGTGATGTAGTATATAATTGTTAATTATTAGTAAAGTACTGTATTTACTAGTTTCTACATGTCTCTACATTCAAAATCTACGTGTCATTTTAACATAATTTTAATAACTATAACATCTCAGAATCAACCTTTTGTCATTGCACGAAATTACCTTATAGGTTAGAACATTTTGCAGTACATCTGGAAGAGCAGGTTTTTAGGAAAATGCTGTCGTGTTTGTTTTATTAAGTGCTGTGAGTGTAAAATAAAACCCCCGAGGGGCCTATTAACCCTGCTACTATTATTTTTAGATATTCAGCTATGCACTTCAGAAAACCAGAACTAATCAAAAATGTAATCAATTATCATTTTACCCATTTTTGATGCTGTTTTATCTTTTACTAGTTACTATATTAAAAGCGAACAATTCTCTGAAGTTCTGTCAGTAGCTATTTATTCAGTTATTATAATGGCAACTATTGTTACTGCATTCTGAGGGCTGTCTTTGTGTGTGCGTGTGTGTGTGTGAGAGAGAGAGAGAGAGAGAGAGAGAGAGAGAGAGAGAGAGAGAGAGAGAGAACAGGACATTCTATAAGTCTCCTGCTCATGTGAGAGTGATTCCCATTTTTTTTCATTTTTCTCTTCACCATCTAATGCTATTCATAATTCTCTTTCATTTATTTAGTGGATATGAAAGCTGCTCCCATCTCAAGGGCGGAATCACACACACACACATACATATACAGACATATTTCATAATTATTTAATGTTTAATAATTTAATAATTTCACATTTTATAATCTCTCTGAGAGGGTCTCCCCTAGTGGGCTTGATTATATTTGATTAGACCCTTTCTTTATTTCTTTCAAATATGTGCATGTTTCTAAGTGGTGTCCTGCTACAGTATGATCAGTGAAGTGAGGAAACTGCTCAAACTCTCAGTTTGTCTTTCTGCCTTGTCTTTGATGGCTCTGGGACTGACTGGGAAGTACCACACACTCTTTCCCAACATCCTGACACAGAAAATCACACACATGCCTCTCAAACACTCTGCCTGTTTCTTACCCATTGTGTATTGAATGAGTCCATAATGAATAACAGAAAATGAATGATTAAATTTGGCAACTGTATGTGTAATTGTTTGTTCAAATAATTCTGTCACCCAGCTCAGATGCTGCTCAAATATTTATTTCACACACACAATAAGTATGTCACCTCATACAATGAGAAAGTTGGTTTGCAGCCAGCAACAATAAACACATGCCTCTTGTTCTTTTTACTATCCGTACTAACATCCCACTCTATAACGGCTGAGCTGCCAAAAGAATCTGGTCATTTATTTGGCCTCTATGTATGCTGTCTTTAATGTATTCCTTAATGTATTACACTTGAAAAAGTTCTCTCTGCTGTTATGCACTTAAACGTCTGCTCTGTCATCGTGGGGAGACTATGGTTGAAAGAGTTTATATTCTTTGTTGAATATCTCTAGTGGAACAAAAATTAAGAATTCTCAGTACAGGAATGGCTGGCTGTTACGATGAGAGCTCGTAATACTCGCGCTCCCCCGCGAGCAAGGAGAACACTGAGGCAGGAATCCAATATAAACTTGATATTTATTTCAAAAAACAAG
>JAUCNO010000626.1:4402325-4413051 GCA_032353835.1 Enteromius viviparus | reverse complement strand
GGCGGATGTAGTACGTCCGAATTCCATTCATACTACTCACATTCATACTATATAGTACCTACTGTTTTAACGGTCGATCAGTAAGTTCGGTTTAAAATGTAGTACCTACTGAAGCAGTATGCGATTTCGGACACAGCACTAGTTGACAGTGTAAATGATTAGCAAACACAGGTGAAGCTTATATGCAAAAGGATGTCCGGGTGCAAACAAGGTGGGCGGAGACAACAGTTTCAAAGTAAAAGTCTGTGAGTGGCAAACAGAGACAAAAACACACAAAAGAAGTCCTAGAGCTGGAGTGCCATAGTGTCTTTAGCTGGCAGCTCCAGCTGGGCATGACAGCACTAAATTAACATGTTATGTTTGATTTCAAATACAAATGTTCTGGGATCCAGAAGCTGTTGACTTAAAAACAGCAGATTACATGGCAAAAACCTGTACAGCTGTGACATGACTGAATGAGCACACTAATCCACTTCATTCATTCAATCATTTGTTTATTTTAAAGATGAAATGAATAACAGTGTTTTCAGTTAACTGCAGTTCCTATGTCTTTTATTTTTAAAGTGCCTGTATAGCCCATCTGAAGTCCACACAGAATGGTGACCTCTCACCACTGAACTTCTGTTTACTCCTGACTGAGTGGGCTTGTCAGGCCCACAAATTCAATTTGTGTTGGGACAACAAAGTTCTCCATTGTCATGACAAATACTGACTGAAAGCTTCTCTCCTAAAAGGCAATGTGTGCTTTTGAACAGACACAGACTCACTAAACTGTGAGAAAATAGATGACAGTAATGTGTTTACATGAGGCACTACAAGAATGAAACAATAAAAAACTGTAGCAGGTGATTTTAGGACCTTCTTGTGTCATAGACACAGGATATAGTGAGATTAACAGTAAGCAATAACATAAATATCGTGGCACTGCTCTCTTAATAAGTTAGTTTGTAAGGGCTGAGAATGTGATATTTACAAAACTGGCAAAACACTGTCTGTTATCCCCAATGAAGCACTTCAGAAAAAACTGAACTATCCTGTAATGTCATATTGTCTTGCTGAAACACGTTTTCAAAATGAATGATTCTAATTCATAGTGGCAAGCTCCCACTGTTACTGTTTCAGCAGGAGAAATGGATGCAGAAATAAAGCGAATGAAAAAAAACAAAAACATTTTTGTCATCATTTGTCATCATTTACTTTCCTATTAATTTATGGTGAGGACACTTTTTATTTTTGAATCTGTGAACAACCTACCTAACATTTTTTTGTATTTGACAGATGAAGAAATGTTTTTAAAACAGCATGAAAGTGAGTATATTGTCACATAATTTAAACCATCATGCTAACATTTTTTCTCTGTTTACAGTATACAGTCCTTATTACATTCAGAATCAAAGAAAAAATGCCATCTATAAAATGCGCAATGACAAAAGTACACCAGCTGAAGTATCATTCCCTGCACAATCCTTCTGCAGTAAACAGGGCATCTCTACACATCTTAACCTTTACCAGCAAACCTAAAATCCAAGCTTCTTCATGGCCTCAGTGTATTTGATTTGAAATAATCTAGCTTTGTGTGCATGACTAAAAAGTATTGACTGGTTGGCAGCATGAAAATCATCACGGTTTGTTTTATGGATAGTGTTATTTACTGTTCAGGAGTTTTCAATATACGTGTCAAATGGAAAATGTTAGCGTGACCTTATGGGCAAGTGTGCCTAACATGGTAGAGTTCAACGTTGATGTGCCAAAGAAAGTCTCTAATTTCTAATATATGAAAAAGAAAATAAGATGGAAAGCAAGGGTGGCATAGAAAAAGAGAGAGAGAGCATAGCATGGGGCATGATTTGTGCATATGGAACATAATTATGACAGAGTATGATTCCAATGTGTACTGGTGTTCTCAGAATGAACACAAATAAACACAGGGTGCTTTAAGCACTTTCCCCCCACACACATTAACACAGAGATGCTTGTCACTGAATATGTGTTAATTGTATGACTATTATTAATCCATTTCTCTTATCTGTAAGAAAGGGTATATAAGCCTATTCATTAATTTAAGTGTAAAGGAGATGTAGCAGTATGCGTAACCATATTACAGCTTTGATAATGCTATGGCTTTCATAACAGGGAACATTAATCAAAAATTGTGTGTAAAGCACACATTTTATTAACAATATATTGATAAAATCCATATTCTCCATGTGAATTTGTTAATTATATGCTCATGCGTTTACCTAATATGACATTGAAATGGTTTTGCTATTGAATGTAATAACAAAAGGCATTAAAGTGGCAGCATAGGCGTATGCTATCAGTCAGGTGTGTTCTTATTTATCAGCAAAATTATAAAGTGTTTCACAAATTTATTTGTACATGTGAAATAAAAGAAAACACAGGTAGTATGTTTAAAAGAGAAGTTTTCTTTTTCTTTTTTAGGCCAGTGAATAAAAGGAAAGAAGAGAGGAAAAAGAACACTATTGTATAAATCTACTATAGTCTTGAGTCTTATGCTGTATGTGCTGTACACAGTAAACCATATGCCTTTATAACTGATCCCAGAAAAATAATGTATGTCAAGAAAAGAAGGTGACCAAGCACTGAACCTTGGGGCACCCCATGCTTAATTTGTGTATGAGTGTTTGAAGGATAGCTTATAAAATATGAGAGTGGATTTGAGTCTAGAGAACAGGGTGTAGGACAGTTGGAGAGAAGTCTTCAGTGTCTGTGCGAGGAAAGAAGAGGAAAACAGAAGATTGCATGTGGGTGGTAGTGGGTGTTGAAATCTCATTGATGGTGACCACCTTACCAGTGATAGAGTCATAAACGGTCAGAAAGGTGGTGGAGGAGGGCAGAGGAGAGAGGTGAATGTTGTCTGTGGGTGTCTGAAATGCTGCTGATCTTGTTGTGCTAGGTGACATTGGATTTGGCAACACTGGGGGAGAAAGAGGAGAAAAGAGATTGATATTTGTTCAGGTCAGCCTGGTCTGTTGACTTGTGCCATTTCTTCAGCAGCCCTGAGCTTAGTCTCATGGCCATGAAGAGTGCCAGATGCTGGAGGGTGTCACAGATGTTTACCTGTAGATGAGCACAACCTGATTTGTATCTTTTCACATTACATTAAGGCAAAATTAGTTGCCATTATATATTCACTAACACTTTGGATCTAGGCTTTATAGGAATATGCTCAAGTCTGGGATCTCCAAGCCTGCTCCTGGAGAGCTACCCTCCTGCAGACTTTTATTCCACTTCCACTATCACACCCTGTCTGTAATTATGAAATAACCTAGAACCACCTTGATTAGGTGGTTTAGGAGTGTTTGACTCGGGTGGCCTTGACACCGTCAGCTCCAGGACCAGGGATGGAGCTCTCTACTGTACTGTAGTGCTTAAATGAACAAACTCTTTCTCCCAAACATCCAATCATCAAACATTTTTTTTCTACAGCAACCAAAAAAGGAAATGTCATTATCTTGTCGCATAGACCTTTTAAAGTCTTTATACCGCATACCATCCTATACTTTCTCACTAAATTGATCCACAGCATTTTATCCCCTCTAGTAACACAGCTTGGATTACAAAATTTCAAAGCTTCACAAAGAACAAGAAGAACTTGAGAAAGCTGTTGTATATAAGATTGATCATAGACATACATTTCTTTTAGGATTTTATCTAGGTAATTTCTATAATGTTCTGATCAATATTGTTGCCATTAAACAGTGTATTGAATTCATTTTAAACTTGATCCAACAGAACATGACCTTATGCAAGCTGATTTCTAGATTTGTAACTACAAAGAGTGCATTCACAAACACATGCCACTCTCAAGCTAATAAAATTCTACTTCAAATCAGTTTTTGCTGTGTTAATAAGTCATCCATTCACAAAGTTAAACTTAAAAAAAAAAATAAAAAAAAGAAGCTTTATGGACATTTAAATGACACACTTGTTTTAATTATAGATTTACAGTATTAATAAAATGCAGTCTATACATAATATGCAATATTATGAATCACAATGTACAATATTTTTTTCTCTCCAGTTAAAAATATTAAATGAATATATCCTACCAATAAAAGATATATGTTTTTATTCGCTATTTAAATTTTATTCTTCCTTTTAACATTTAAACCATTCATGCAAATTTTAACTGAAAAATATTTTCTTTGGTTTGGTAAATCATTTTGTCACTCTCCATACCTATTCCTAAAAATGACTGGATTTTAATTAGGGTATAAAATAACCTCTCCTTTTACCAGTATTTCAGGAAATATTAAGGTTTTTTGTTTTTGCAAGTTCAGATTAAAAGTGGTAGTTGACCTTATTTAATCCCTGTCAGGTCATTCATTTCAGGTCAAACTATCTAGATGTGTGCAATGTACCCAAATATGAAACAGGAAAGAATGTTTGTACCAATTTTATCTGGCTTTCTTAATACCCTGTGGTTACCTACTAGTGTGTGTGTGTGTGTGTGTGTGTGTGTGTGTGCCTTTGTGAGAGAGTTTTAAAGGTAATCTGTCTCTGTCCTTGTCTGGGATTTGAGCTGAAGATTAGGAAATATCAAGATGAAGATGTCAGAGACCCTAGGGGCAAGACAAGCCCCTTCACCTGCCAATAATACACACTCACACAGTCCTAGCATTACCACACACACATACTCCTGTGAAAATGGCTATCCACTAGGGTTTTGAGGGCTGTTTCGTCCTACACAGGCAGTCAAGGTGAAGTTAGAGGGGGAAGAAAAACCCAAGCAAGATTTCCGAAGTCAAGTGCTGACAGAAATGAATATGTAAAGCCTTCATACATTCACTCCTGTCTATATAATTAAATTATACAATTTTATACAATATAAAAATTCACACAGTATGAGCCTGTAAATTACCACCATTTCTGTCCATTACTGTTTGTCTAAACTTCACCTAACACAATAAAAAAGATAATAAATCATTCAATCATTAACATAATTTAATAAATATCTGGTTGGGTGATTTGATACAACTGCTGTACATCATGACTCACATTAGTGCTAATTAAAGCACCCAAGCATGTCATCAAAAATACATGCAGTTCATTGACTATTTTCCAAGTGTTGGGTTCAACAGTTGGGTTCAAGAAGTAAAAATTATATTCATTTTCTCCCTAGGAAAACAAATTTTTGAACAATAATTTATATACCTTTAAAAGCATACCTGCTGTGTGCTCCAAGGTTGTTAATCAAGGGTATATAATGTAGTTAAAGCAATCAGACTATATTTTTCGAAATTATTTTCTAAATTTGTGTTTAGAAAGGGCAATTTGATATAAAAAAAATACATTACCCATGAGGAATCTGCAGGGAAAGTGCGGAAACAAGCTACTCTGTTAGTACTGTAGTGGTGATAAATTGCTTTACTTTTGAAACCCCTAAACCAGGCATGGACAAGAAAGTATAAAACAAATCACATGCATAATTGCATAGCATAGTCTCGGATCTAAAACTGAGTTACAGCAATAATCATGCCAGACATACTGTCAGGTAAGTGACTGCCACATGAGTGAGTCATTGAATCATTTACTAAAGCTAGTCGTTTGATAAAATGATTAATTCATTAACACTACTTCTGTATGTTGTACCCACAGTGGCTGATCGGGCAGGTCATTTACCAGTTTGTTAAATGTTGCTTCCAAAGGTCTGATTCTGCATTGGCTTTTTTGAAACTATTTTTATTGGCGGAATAAAAACTGACTAGTTCTTATTTGCTTAACTTTTGAAATGTAAGCTGTCACGTAATGTCTACAATTGTGCTGTTAGCCTGATTATAAACCTCTGATTGCCCGCGGCTAGATTTCTATTATTGTTGTTACCATTTGTATGTCTTGGCTACTGAAATGTAAGCATCTATTGCAACCAGAAGAGAGGACACACTGTCCAGCAGTAGGGAAAATACATTATTCATTTCGGTGAGCTCCCAATCTCAGGTTTGGGTACACACATGGGAGTCTGTGTGTGGTTTGTTGAAACCCGAACTTGTTTGCCCTATCCCCCACCTGCACTTACAAATGGAAAGAAAAAAAAGAGATTGATTATCGTCTTCTTTTTGGTCTATTGATCGTTAGACACAGAAGTTGTAGTAAATACTCACAACTACAATAACAGAACATGAGCCTGGACCCAAGAGACTAGCATGAGCGAAGAAGCTCTCAAAGCCAAGCACACCATTCGGTCGTACAGAGCTAAGCGACACTTCCTAATGCAGTAAACGCTTTCTTAAGTATGTTACTCTGTCCTCTCTTTCTATCACTGTCTTACTTTAAAATTATGGGCCATATAAAACCATTTTTCAATGTCTCCCATGTGAAAATCTTATAAAAGGAAAGCATAGAATACGGGTGTCGTTACAGATTGCATGTTTGAGCATGTTATATTGTTGCAATTTTTCATGTACATATTTTTAATGTTTCAGCTGCAAGATAAATATTGGTTTATGTCAGTCCCATTGCGTCTTGTGTATGTTTTATGAAGCACTTCACTCAGATTTTACTGTGTGAGGTGCAACATCAAAGTCTAGTTCAGTTACAAATATATTTCATGTTACTGCAACTTGGCTGTCACTGGCTGCCATGCATGTGGGAAGATAAATTATGGATTCAATGAATATCATAGTTATGGGATACAAATGTTTGATCTAAGTAAGAGTTGAATGAGGTCTGTCCATGAAGTTGCTATTGAGGGATCAGATAGTAGAACAGTATTGCAACAGCTCCAGATCAGAGTCAATAAATCATATAGTACACAAGCTCACGCTTTGAAACTTGTATACCGGTGTTGTGAAATATATATAGGAGTGCTTAAGGGAAATGAGACATGTGGTTGCATATGTATAAACTTATTCATCTAAATGAGCATGTATTTTCTTTATACAACAGCTGCTGAACTTCATCTGGGTGCATGTCTGTGCACCCAGGTTTGTGAATTCAGCTGCTGAGATAATGTTATCATGTCCACCATATGTCTTAAGACATCAGCAAATTACAGCTGTGCATGCCTGGCCTATAGTGAACACTATAACAACAGCAGATGGCCAATCTCTGTTTTAGTGCACTCACACACACCAGCACACACACACCTGCATTATAAAGTGTGCACTATCACAAGAATCTCTCAGATGCTGCCTTGAAAATGTTGATTCGTTTTTTTGTCTTTGGTGTATTTTTAGCTAAACATAATGAATGAATGAATGAATGAATGAAGACATTTTCCTTTGATTTGTAAATATCTTTGAGAATGGTAAGGAGCGGATCACAGTGTTAAAGGCACCATTGTGATATAAAAACATTAACATCACAGTAGGTTCGAAATACCTATATTTACTTATTGTTTTCAGTCAAACTGAAAAGCACTTCATCTGCTTTTGGAATAGTTCTCTAAAAAATGAACCACTTGCCTTTATGATGTTTAAAACCTGTATGATTATTATTTCTTTTGTGAAAGACAAAACATGTTTATTTTATTTGTTTCAGCAGAATGCCCCAGCTGTGAACTGAAACTGTCAAGCTCTAAAAATCTGAATCATAATGTGCATTATTCTCCAAGTGTGCACAAAAGCACAAGGAATTGGGTATATTTTTTAGAAGCTGTGGGAGAGAGAGAGAGAGAGAGAGAGAGAGAAATTAAGAAGTAGGATTGAACAAATACATTTAGAAAAATTAACAGAATCATTGGCTTACAAAAAGTCAGAGATGAAAAATATGATTTCTCAAATTTAATTAAAAAGTTCATTGGTGGGCACTTGTATTTACTTATTTTTGACAAGATCCACTAGTGTGTTTCTTGCACCACTTTTCAGCACGATGTGTTCTTTAATTAAAAATGTAGAAAATGCTAATAAAACCTATGAGTTTAATTCAATCTTTTTGACAGATTCTTCACTACATGAACTACTTGAAGCTGTCAGTGCCATGAAGAAAGAAAGATATACATATTTGGGGATTTACTGTACATCAAGTTCTTGCTCATGGTTATTTTGCATTTTGGTTTCATTTTTCTTTCTAAATATTATAAAGATAAATTTATATGTCTTTAGGTGGGTTCTAGAGTGCCCTACATCTATCATAAATAGTGATTTATTTTTCAGCCTCGCACAAATTTCAGATATTGCATAGATTTAATGGGCTACTTTTATCGAGGACCTTTTACAACCCTAGATCTTATTCTCTTTTACTGTATGGAATTACATTAAGGTGTGTAGTGTGTAAGGTGTGTGAAGTTACGTCGAGCATTCAATGTGAGGTAGAATATCCCTTGAATGATTCAGTCCTATTAACTCCCCACAACAACCTCATATTTTTCACTAATAATTACAGTACCTATGACTCGAATCCACTGTAATTTGTTAGCAAGTGTTGTTTTGTTCTCTTATTAGCACCTGTGAACTTCAAGGAATGTAAACTGTGGCATTAAATAAAATCACCTTGCTCATAGCTCAAGCTCTGAATTAATTTAGCTTTTTAAGTGAGCTATTAGTCCTAATGGCACTAGTGTATTGCCAAAGCAACCTTGAATCCACATAAACACACACAAAAATGAGCCTACAAGTCAATTGAGAGTAACAACAATTTAAAAACTGAGAGCACTTCAGTACAACGCTGTACAGTGCTTGGCTAAATGTGTTCAAGGCAAAAATTGAAAAGATCCTGGGGTAACTAGCAAATAGTGAATTATTATTATTATTATTTTTTTATATAAGCATTGTATATGCAGACTATCTACTGCACATATTGAGAAATAGAGTGAATCTTCAACCTTATGAGAATTTGTTATCATCTATACTTAAACTTCAGCTATTCAGAACATGAATATCTCAAGCGATTCACTCATTGTAAATATACTGTAAGCTAGAGAGAAATTAGCTCAGTTTTGATCAGACCGCTGAGTACAAGCACACAGATATGGATGTATCTGCCCTCCTTACACTCACACACACTCACTCATGCTGACAATGTGTTATCCATTAGCAGGGTTTCATATAGCAGGCCGATGGGTCTTCAGAGATCAGACTTGTCTAAAATAAGAGCACTTTTAGCAATCTCTAGAGCACATGGCAAGGACATCACTCAGTTTACCATCACATACACAACTTGCTCTTAATACTTCACAGATGTAGCTGCAGACAAACTATTTGTTACTTGTTAGTTTTTATTAAACATTTCCATCATTACTCGTTGTGAATGTGAGGTCAGAAATTACTTTGAACCATGTTTTTGGTTTTAAAAATACGTGCACTCACACTTGCAAAGCTTTTGCCAGTGTTCACACATTCTGCTGTTAATGCCTCAGTTTGTTCAAATGTCATGCCCTGATCTGAGGTCTTTTTTAGCACTTTTTTATGACCATGTTCACCATTACCAAAGGGCTCACAATGAGCATGTTACATATGATCTGTGCCTCCTTTTATGATGGATTTGAAGTGTCAATTTTGTTTTTTCCAGTCTGTTAATGTCTAAATGTTTGGGGGTCAGTCTTGGTGTATGTGGCGGCAGCGACTTTAGCCTGTTACGTTTCAGATCACGTTCATCAAAGGGCTGCAATGGATAACACCCCTAAATGAAACCAACACAACAGCAATCACACAGTCTCTGTGTGTGTGTGTATTTTTGTAAGAACTGTAATTACTTTTGTGATATTTTCAGTCTTTCCATTAACTGCATGAAAACCAAAGCGTGCAGTGATGAGTTTTAGAAATGTGTGTGTGTTTGTGTAAGGAAGTTGTGTTTTATATTATGTATGTGTGTGTAAGAAGAACAAAAAAAGTCACTGAAATGCCCCATTTGTAGCTTGTATTAAAGGGATAATATCTTTTATCTGTTATATAAGACTGAAGGGCTTTATTCTGCGATAACACCCTGTTAGCTGTATATTATTCGGCTCATTACACGGCTACTTGCACCAAAAGTAAATAACAAAACAATAACAAAAATTTGTTTTAACTGGGGAGTCAGTCGAGTCATCTTGTATCCACTGCTGAAATCCACTGCTTTTGCTTTTCCCGTTGAATTTAATGTTGAAGTCTTCCGTCTTAACTCATGGTTAAGCATTTTTAAGCCACAGGATGGTGCCAAACTGTCAGCTGTCAAGATGATGCGTAGTACCTGGCTGAGCCTGTGTTATTAGTTTTACTGGTTGTTATTTGGGAATAACAAACCTTGGAATGTGGCGACTGACCAATTAGAATTGAGTATTCCAAAAAGCCGTATAATAAAAATATTTAACAAACAGAGTCTGTTACTTACACTAACACATCTTGATACACTTTAGTTTAAATAGCTTACGTCTGTGTAATATGCTGTAATTTTAATGCAATTAGAAAGGTTTTATATGTAGTTAAGCTGTGTACTAATGAGTTAAACCTAACTAAGGTGCAGCTCAATAAGGTTTAATACTAGGGGTGGCACGGTTCATGAAAAAAACGAACCGCTCGGTACGCTTGTCTCGGTTCGGTGCATGCATGCGTCGCACGGTTCAACGCTTTTATGACATGCACAATGTAGCCTCGTGCTCGGCAAGTGGGAGAGAAAAGGAAGGCTGCCCAGAGTTGGAGGATGCACCAGCGTTGTATCGGGCTCGGTCACATCAGCGTGAATGTGCGTCTGTGTTGTAATGGAGATTTTTGCCCCGTGTGTGCTGATGCTCTCATCTGTTGACATTTCCGAACGCCTTCCTACAGTTGCTTCATAAAAGTGGGCT
>JAUCNO010000626.1:4387367-4402225 GCA_032353835.1 Enteromius viviparus | reverse complement strand
ATTTCTGGAGTGTTAAAGATTAAAAGAAAAAATAAAAAGAACCGTACAGAACCGAAAACCGTGACCCTAAAACCGTGATACAAACCGAACCGTGGGTTTTGTGAACCATGCAACCCCTAGTACATACACTAAAGTACAATCTTGATACACTTTATTTTAAGCAGTTTATGCCTGTGTAATCTGTAAATTTAATGAAATTGGATTTAAGCTGTGTACTAATGAGTTAAATCAAACTAAGGTGCAGCTCGATAAGAAGTACAGTATAGATACACATGAAGTACACTTAAGTACCATCTTAAAGCAGTAGCTTATGTCTGTGTGCTTGAATTTATAATTACGTTGTATAAAGTCTGCAACACATATGTGACAATCTTTTGGTTACATAAGTAGCTGTGTAACAGACTCTGTTACAAATGTGTAAAAAGAGCAACCTATTACATCTACATAATTACAAACTGTTCCATAACTTAATTACATGGTAAGTACACTTTGTTTTATGTAAGTACAATAGCTACTACTAAATACTTACTAGGTAATTACTCTGTATTGTGGACACCTTAAAATAATGTGTTACCCTCTTTTCTATTAAAGAAAATCCAACTTTGTTATACTTTTCGGCAAAGCATTTAGAGTCCCGAACAGACAATCACTGCCTACTCACTTATCAATCATTCTTTGTGCTAAAAGTGCATGTGTTCACAAGACTTCACTGAACATCTTCATCATGCAACATGCAGTGACACTGTAGCTTGACTAAAATAACTAAAATTGTTTTATTCAAACTGTCACATTGATGACAAGATTCAAATCTAAGTGTATTTGAAAGCTACAGTACACATTGCCAGCTAACTAAAATATATGTGTTAATGCCAGATGTAAATGGGACCTAATTAATGCATTTATTTTCAAAGCAGCAGGTAATGTAATGTCTTTCGACTGGGAAATAAGTGGATTGAGGAGTGCTTAATAGGCACTGCTATTTGCTATTTATGAGTAATTTTTATGAGTGCATATGTGTGTCACAATGAAACATAACATTTACTTGACTTGATCTAGCAAGACTATTGCACATGCACATACTTTATTTTCTGCTGTATTAAATTCTATAGCTATCCCATTTACAGAACGCAACAATCTCCAAAGGGTGAGATTGCTGTAAATTGTAATAACTGTGGAAATGGTATTACTGCTTACTTTTTATCTACCGCAGTTTCATCTTGATGACATTTCTTTCGTTATTTTTGTCAGAGTGTGTGAATATGAGAGAGAACCATGGTTTTGATCTGGTTGGGCCTATTAATCATAATGCAACATAAATCATGTGCATTTTGAGATATTCTGCTTTGCTTAAAAAAAAATAGTAATAATTTTTGTAACACTAAAGCTCTCTCCATGGCAACTTAAGACCTGTCAGTTATATAGCTACCTGTACTGCAAGCACGCACACACGTACAGTATATTGTCAGAGTTTCTCATTACTAAACAATTAAAGCATTTAGCATACAACTAATGGGCATGTAAGGTCGAGTGTGAGATCTCAGTCACACACACACACACACACATTAGAACGCTGCAGCAATTAATGTGATATTTATGCCACAGGGCATGTAAGACTATGAATCATTTAGGTTCTGTCAGAGTGAGTCAAGTCGCTATTAGTATAATTCTTAGTTTTACTAATGCAGTAATTGTTATTTGATGGTCGTTCCTATATTTTACTCATAGTGTCTTTACTCCCCATGTAAGGACATTAGCATTTGAGGGTAAGTGAATTCCGAAGTGCATTTATAGTAAGAAGCCTAAGCACATTTATTCTAGCCGAGAGTGCATTTAGACTAACGCTGTAAAGATGTGCAGATCAGGGGTTAAAGCACACGAGATGGTGTGTTTGTCAGTTTGTCTGCAGTATGCGAAACAGACATGAATGCATTCATAGTAGAGTATAAGTTCATTTAGAGAGTGCCTTCAGTAACTTCAGTATGCTAATGCAGTGTCCAAGTGGGCCATTATCTGAGCATTTGAGTTCTGTGAAAAGGTCTGAGAGATGAATTCACTGCCAGTTTGCTCTCAGGGTAAAATCACAATTTCTGAAAGAAGGGAAGAAAAAGGCTGGAAGCTGTCCTTTAAACTAAACGCTTTATATGTGTCTGAATTGCAAAGATGCTCTAGGCCGGAGTACACTTGATAAATGAGCATGAATTTTTAAGAGAAGAAAAAATGCCCAAGCATATTTTAAATAAATAAATAAATGAATAAACAAATAAAAGCAGTTGAAATGCTTTTATCACAATAAATAACTCTCCCTTGTGCACATACATATCCAAACAAAAATGTCAGTTATAGATTCAGTTCTTGTGAATTGAAATACTTTTTTGTGAAGCCACATTATAATATAAAAAAGCTGTCATAAACTGTAGTGCACACTTAACATATATTTTTTTTTATCATAGTGGTTTAAAAATGCATCTTGCTTCACATAGAATCTCTTAAAGGTCTCATTCCTGAACCATGACTCTGATTTGTGTTGTGGTAAAAAAGGATAAAAACGTCTCCGTTACGTTTGTAACCCTTGATCCCTGAAGGAGGGAACGAAGATGTTACATCATTGACTGACGACTCTGATCTTTGGAGAAAACGCTAATGGGAATTGGCCAGTAGTTTTTGCATGCCAAGCTACTCAAGCTACTCCCCCATACATATAAGACCACAGTGTGCAAAACAACAGTTAGGTTGTTCTGCTGAGGAGCCGATCGGAACCGACTCCCCAGCGCAGTCCGACCTTGTGGTAGGAGGGATGTAACGTCTCCGTTCCCTCATTCAGGGAACGAGGGTTACATTCGTAACCAAGACGTTCCCTTTCAGTCAGTCACTGACGTCATGGGGTCCCTATGGAAGATGCCACAACCCGTTACATAGGAGGCCAAAATGCTGACAGGCTACAGGGACAGCCACGCAAACTTCCAAATACCCTGAGGACCAGGTAAGGGGGCCCTGCAGGAATGTGAAAAGCAGAGGTTGGGGGGGCGGAGCACACTGATTTTTAGACCCGTGCAAGAAGATCTTACTAGAGTAAGGGGAACAAGGTGGAAGAATCCCAGGCCCGAGGAGAGTGAAGGAAGCCCTCCATCGGGCACAGTTCAAGCTACTCCGCTTAGCTCAACTGTGGGGCAGCAAAGGAGCCATATGTAACTTGTTGAAAACACTGGAATATAGCGCTCGGATCCCAAAGAAATGGCGCTGCAAGTCAACACCCACCCCGCGGCCTCCCAGAATTAAATGATATCGCCCAAAACACAGGAGGCCATGGGATCCACGTGGAGATTCTAAAATCTGGCCAAGATTTTGGGTGACAATAATCACTAGAAATTAGGTGCTCCTAATCAAGCAAGCCAGAGGTAACAGCGGCAAGGAACAAAAACCCCATCCATGAGAGAATGGAGAAAAAAAACCTTGGGAGAAAGCAGGCTTAGTTGGGGCCAATTGTCCTCTGGCCAGATGCCCAGCACCTAATTTCCAGTTCAGTATTTAGCACGTCTGATTGTGCAAATGACTTAAAGTGTGTGTGTGTGTGTGTGTGTGTGTGTGCGTGTGTGTGTGTGTGTGTGTGTGTGTTTGTGCATTTGGTTCCCGTCTGCGAGAGGTTCCGATCTGTCCACAGGGCTCATCTAGGTGTTCTGGTCTCCGATGAAGATCCTCTCTTTGTGCTGATACAGCATCTGATCTGGATACGGACTGAGAAACAGAATAAGAGAGAGACAGACTAATATTAGTCCTGTAAAAAGAATAATATTCTTTTTACAATGTAATGAGTACATTATATGTTAGGGGAGTGTTCCGGGTTCAGGCTGACCTACGTAATTAATGCAGCCTAACAATCCTTTAACAGATTTGAATAATAGATGTATTAGTGTGTTAAGTGTAAGCCAGAGTAAAGAGATGTGTCTTTAATAGATTTAAACTGAAAGAGTGTGCCTGCCTCCTGAATAGTATTAGGTAAATACGAAAAAGGTTTTGATATTCTAGGTATTATCAAATGGACAGAGTTTTGAGAATGCAGTGGACGTGGAGGACTATATTGTGATAAGAGCTCACTCAAGCACTGAGGAGCTAAGCCATTCAGGGCTTTATAAGTAATTAACAAGACTTTAAAATCTCTTTGGGGACATATCCTAATGATAATGGTGAATTAATAATAGACAAAAGAGGATCTATGACTTCTGGAAGCAGCTCTTTTAATAGTTTAGATGGAATAGGTTCTAACATACATGTTGTTGGTTTAGATGATTTAACAAGTTTATACAATTCTTCCTTTCCTATAGTAGAGAATGAGGGGACTTTTTCTTACAGTGCATCTGATGCGATACTGTAGCTGATGGCTGCACAGTTTCTATTTTATCTCTAATAGTATTAATCTTGGAAGTACAATATTGCATAAAGTCATAACTGCTGTGATCTTGTGAAAAGTCAGTGTCATGGTCAGCTGGAGGTGCCAGCGCAGGCCACTGGATGGCACTCCAGCTCTCATCTACTCTCTATGTTTTGTGTTGGTTTTCATGGACTCTCAACAATGAACTCATGCCTCCACCCACTCATTGGTTGTCTTGGTGTTTGATTGTTTGCCCCACCCCTTTGACCTACTTTGACAATGACAATACCTCTGAATGACAAGCTAGCCGGCAAATAAATGCCAATGAGCTGCACTTGCGGTTTTTAGATTAAAAGCGAACGATCAACCCTCAAATTGGTTTGATATATACTATAGGAAATATTGAGGGAGTTAAGTTATCACTTTAAACAACAGAGAGTGATAGACAGAAATACAAAGCTATGTATTTGAGTTACAAACACTCAACAAACTCTCAGCAGAGCGGCAGGCAGGAGCCTGAGATCTGCCTAGCCGATGCAGCCGAGGAGCCTTTATGGCCAGCTGAACTGGAAGGGGTAGTGGACAAAGCTAGCCTTCTAATAAAAGAAAGCCGTGACCTAAATGAAGCCATGGTCATACACTTGCCCTAAGGGCATTAACCATCCGTGAAGGTTGTCTCAGGATGACTGGGGCCCAGACAAGTGAGACAGCGATTGTGGCCGTCGTCAGAGGTGAGGAAACTCCCACACCCAGAAGCACACGGTCGAAAAGACAGCCCGGAGGACATGTTTTAACGACTGTGCAGATGTTTCGAAAAATTTGCTCTTTTAGTCGGGACTGCCGAGGGGAGGACCACTGCGGACTCTGCCCAGTGCAGGCTCTCTGCTGTATTGCAGGTTTCTGCTCCGAAATAGCAGAGAAACTTCTGCAACTTCATTAACCGATTGGTTTCTTATCAGGAACTCGAGCTGCGTCGACGAGACGCTATGGTAATGCCCTTAGTGTGACGGCTCTGAATTGTGTTGAATCAGCCAATAATGAGTTGGGACGTCATAGGCTGGAGACGTCACTGACCAGGAAGCATATAAGCATGTGGAATGCGGCCGGCAAACTAGCCTTTTGTCATTCAGCGAAGCGCTCTGTGTTGACCATGTGTTTGTCCTAGATTAAAAAATGTCTCTGTCAAAAAAAGAAAAAGAAAAGGGGCGAGGGCGACTCACCATCATACAAAGTGTGTGTTCTTCGTGCAAGATATATATATATATATATATATATATATATATATATATATATATATATATTGCTGGGTGACACACACATGATGTGTAGTCTGCCGGGGAGCAAAGCATGTTGATGCAGTTCTCCAAAAAAACAGGAGAGCTGCAGACGTTGTGAGAGAATAAAAAGATGAATTTCATTAACGTGTGCTTCATTACCAGAGGGCTATCTTTAATGATAAAAAGAGAACCTCAATAAGCGATATTCGTGGCACAGGTCCCGTTCTAGCCGAGGCTGAGCGGCGTTAGTTCCCGCAGATCGCAGACTGCGAGAAAGGGAAACTGAGAGGGGCAGGTCCCTATCTCAATCCTCTAGCTCAGAATCTAGCGCTAGCCATACGAGGAAGGAGGTGTGTTCTGCTACTTCAACTCGTTAATTTGGCACGGTGTTTCTCCCCTCCCTCTGTTACAGGCGTACTAAGCTGACCTACTAAGACACTCGGATGAGAGCACGGAAGAGGAACTTCTGGCCTCTCATTGTGAGTGCTATAATCGCTCTCCAGTTCGAGATGCTGCTAGGCGGGAGCAGCCTCCTCATACAGAGACATAGCAGGAGGCGCGACAAGAGTTCCTCCCCAGAGACCGCAGCAGGGGAGTTGGCGGCGCTCTGTAGGAGAGCCTTCTAAATCTAGAAAAGACCTGAGGGTTGTTATACAAGAAAAGAAGGCCCCACAGGGCAGAAAGAGAATGTCCTGGTGCCAGTGGCTCAGGACTTCAGAGGGCAGGCCCCTCTGGGGAAGAGTGGCACACTCCGCATTACACGGAGCCCATCGCTCCTCAGTGCCCTTGGGAGATCGTTTCACTAACCTCGCCAGTGTTACGAGGCATGAGCATCTACTGTAAACATCAGTCCCAGTATCGTCCACCTGGAAACGTAGTGGCGCTGAGACGTTCACAACCGAGCTCTCACGAGGGTCTATGCACAGCTTCACCCGAGGATGGGCTGTTTCAAAACATCTTTCCTCAAATATCATCAGAGACCAGCCTCAAGAGGTTGGTTTTCCTGGTAGACAATTTGAAACAAGAAGTCGAAACTCTCCTTAGGAAGGATGCCATCAGGGCCATTCTCCTCACAAAAAAGAGTGCGGGGTCTACAGCCGCTACTTCATGGTTCAAAAGAAGGATGAAGGGCTGAGACCCATCTTAGATCTCAGGTTATTGAACCACTCAGTTTTGAAACTGAAGTTCAGATTGCTCACTGTGCAGGTCCGAGGACTGGTTCGCCACGATAGATCTAAAAAAATGCGTACTTCCATGCACCGATCCATCCTTCAGTCCATGAGGTTTGCTTTCCGGGCAAAGCATACCAATATCGTGTACTACCCTTTGGCCTTGCACTCTCACCCCGTATGTTTACAAAGTGATGAACTATATTGACGACCGGCTAATACTAGCACGATCGTTGGACAAAGCGAGCAGAAATCGAGATGTCGTCCTTGCTCACTTGAAACGATTGGGGTTGAGACTGAACGCCAAGAAAAGTGTTCTTTCTCCAGCTCAGAGAACCACTTATCTAGGCGCGGTGTGTGACTCGACTTTGATGTGGGCTCCTATGACACCTGCTCGAGTAGTTTCAATCCTCACCGCTGTCGCAAGAGTAAAAGAAGTCCGGTAACTCATTGTCAAGCAGTCAAAAAATTGCTGGGCCAAATACACTTTTTTGTTGGAAATATTTCCTAATTGGATTCTCAAAGTGTAACCTATTCAATCTAGCATCTGCACGCAAGCCTTCCTTTGCATGGCAAATAATAATATTTCATAATATTATATCGAGTTCATAATATTTCTTATACAACATGTAAGAAGGGTCAGACATCGTTTTTGCTGACAGGCTCTGATTTTTTTCATATACAAATATTGAGAACTTTGCTCAAGTTTATTGCGTAAACTATAATAAGGCAGTCGCACAACAAAGTATGCTAGCAATAACATAAATTAAAGCACACAACGTTCAGAGAAGAACGCTGGAAAATACGACAGAAATAGTCTGCTTGACTATAGTCTACTGCAGTACAAGCCGTGGTTCAGCTGGGCGTGGCAAACGCTGCCAGTATGAAAGCACAAATGCCGCGTGCTGCTCACCTGCTACTTACGCGCCGTTAAGGCGCTGCTTACGCCCTGTTCTCTGAGGAGAGTAGTTGACCTTCAGGCCCTCTCAGTGGCCCCTACATATCTCGACTTTGAGCCTGGCTTGGCCAAAGCCTTCCCTTCAAAAATTTTAAGGAGCTTCCCAGAAGAGTTTGCTCTAGCTGGTAATAGAGGTAGAACTAATTTCTAGTCAGTAAAAATACAATAAGTTTTTGTAAGTCAAAAGTAAAAAAAGAATGGTTACATAGTACTTTAAACATAACTTTAACAAAAGCAAATAACTTAAACATCTGCATATTTGACACAGAGAAATAAAAGCATGCAGATCTGAATTCACACCGCTTAGAACTTCACTGAACTGGTCAAAAATATATTTAACACAAAATTCAGGTATTCTGTTCACTGTCATCATCCTCCTGACACATTCTGTCTTTGGTCACAGTCTCATGGTCATGGATCGCTAGTTTGCATTAAGAAAAACAAATGTGTCACCATGACAAGGGTGCATGAAGGCTTTGATATTTGCCTCATCATGATGTTCCCAGCCAAAGAAACAATTCATGATTTTGTCAAATTCTGAGTACCTAGAAAGCCGACAAATAGTGCTTCCTTTAAAATTATTTAAAAAGTTCTTTGCAAGCTCCCAAAGTTCTGTTAAAAACAGTGCAGCTCTTTACACTACATAATAATCTCTTATTTATATTGTTCCTCTGTGATTACGAGATGATTTGTGGAAACTCAAAAAAGCAAAAGCAACTCAATGCGGCAAACTATGTTGTAAATAGAAAACTTTAGATCAATTTAGCAAGTGGATTGCTTACCAAATCAGTTTGCAAACATGCTGTTAACTGAGGGTGCTGTTGTTTTTATTTTAGTGCCATCTAGCACCCGCGTAGAACCACGTCTGGTGTGAACTTGTGTTCATTACTTGCCCTACAGTTAATGCACGCTCAAGTATTTGATAGCTTCCCTCAAATTACCATTGATCCATGAGTTTAATTGTAGTAGAAATTAAAGATGTAATTCTAATAAGAAAGACACAGGCTGCTGATTGCTTTAAAGACATAATCCACCCAAAAATAAAAATTATCCTGTTTTTTTTAAGCCTTTTAGACTAAACCAATCAGAGTTATACAAAAAATTGCCCAGACCCCTCATAAATTGGTGATTACACTTCAGAAGACATGAATTAATGTGCATATTCATAATAAAACATTCCTCACACAGCTCTGGTTGGTGAATAAAGGCCCCCTATAGCTAATCCATGCGTTTTTGTATGATAAATATCCATATTTAAAATTTAATAAGCACTTTTCTCTCATGTCTGCTTTCTGTGGAAACTGGAAATAGTCCCAGCAGATGAATGCATTGTGCATGTGCAATGTTTTATTACAAAAATTTCAGTCTTCCAAAGTGTAGCGGCTATCGCTGATTCAAAGGCTAGGAGGGGTCTGGACAATATTTTTTATAACTCCAACTGGATTCGATGGATTGGATTGAATTTTTGGGTGCACTATCCCTTTAAGCAATCTATTGTATATTGTGCCATAAGAAGAAACATGAATGGTGTGGTAAATTGCAGAGTTTTTTGCAAACATATTCAAGTAGCTACGTACAGTATGATCAGATGTTTTCTTATCAGTTGTTTTCTCACCCCTGTAAATTTTGTCTATTTGTTATTGAGAGGAAAGTGTGCAGCAAATACCATGTGTATGTTACATGTCACACAACACATTAGGATATTTGCTGACAGTATTTTAAACTTTGTCCCTTATTTATATAACTTTGCTGTGAGTATATCAGGGACGTAAAAGTGTTTATTTAGTCTTTCTGCATACTGGGTTTTAGAGGATGATTATTTTTCCTTTAATATTCATCTTTTTTAACTGTCAAAGTACATGTAAAGTTTTTTTAAAATGTGTGTGCAGTTGTCTCTCTTAACCTACACACTCTAAACAGGCTCCCTCTCCAAACTCTACCCTATTCGAGCAGAAATAATTAGAGGCATTTAGCGGGATCATGTTTAACTTTAACTGAATACCAAATTAGGATAATGTTCCCTCTTTCTCTCATACTGAACTACAGCAAGAGTTTTAATCAATAAGCGTGGGCAGGAAGATTTTCTGTGTGTGTGTGTCTAAAACAGATTTAGTGAGTCATCCATGGGTCTCAGGTCCCCTTCTAATAGGCCTGTGTTAGTAGTTTGGTGTTAAAGGTGTTAAAGCAGTGCATAATGGACACATAAACAAAAATGTCTTGTCAGGTTATTGGTCCACAATGCACTGGAAGCAGACAGCTAAACCAAAACAAAATTTTGCACATTATAACTAAAGATGCCGACTACACTGAAAAAGTCTGTTGCTACAGATACCCTTTATATATTTTTAGTGCAGAACTTTTCCAGATACATTATTTACTTTAGCTTCTATTTGCAATTAATTTTATTTGTTAGATAATAAAAACAAACTCACTGTTACATCAAAACTAAAGCTTGTAACGTGTTTCTAGTCTACTAATTTGTATTTAAATAAAAAAAAAAAAAAATCCAAATACTAATTTATATTTTACATTACAATACAACCAAAATTGTTACTCCAAATGATCTTGACCATATAAGTATATTTGCATAAAATATTTAAATATAAATATAAAATATAAATATATTTTTCAATTTCCCCCCAATATGTGGTAACTTTTCCACATATGCATTTATGAATCCATTTTTATTGCATGCCTCTAATCATTTAAATGATCTTTTCATTCTGCAAATTGTAGAAATACCAATATTAAAGCACCACTTTTTAAAGAAGGATGCCAATTAAAGAAAATTTTAAACCTATTTTGCTGTTGCTGAAGTTGCAGTTTATTGGTCCGTGTTAGTGAACATTCTGACATGACATGCATCACTGGTCGCTTTGAGTGTAGACAGGTGTAGGAGTTTGTGATAGAGCAGCTAAGTTGTCCAGAGGGAAGGGAATTTCCTTTCTGTTTGCTTTAGCCAAATCTAAATGTATGATGCAGCTTACTGTTTAAAAATGCAAATGAACTGCTATAAGTTTCTCAGCAAAATCAATGTATATTATTTTAATTTAATCTCCTCTACTAAATCAACTATGTAGCACTGTGTCAAAAAAGAGATGGATGGAGAGAGGGTAAGAGATTGAGAGCAATGGAAAGAGAGAAAGGGAGAGAGGCATCTCTCTTCCCCAGAATTTATTCCGCAATTTATTTTTGTCACAGCTTTGCAAAATAAATCGTAATTCTTCAAGCGACTGGAATTTTTTCCCCCCTGAAAGCTTTGATGGGTTGTTAAGGTGGGTTTGACTGAGGCAATAATTGCCTGTTTGTAGTGGCACAGTAGCATGGCGCTCTGAAATGGGACTGAATTCTGGCCTCACTGCTCCTCTCTAACCAGACAAACCAAGCTATACCACAACACAAAGGTTTACCCAGACAGCTCCTATAGGACATTTTGAACAATCGTCTAGAATGTGACACAAAATGCTGCTGTACAAAGGCGAAATTCAGAATTTAAACATTGACTTGTAACAAAGAAGGGTCTCTTACACAAGTGGATTTCTCGGGGTCTGGGCAGCCCAAGGGGTTGTGGTGAGGACATGTGTGGAGCCAAGAAAAAAAAAAAGATTTTAAATTTTATAGAACAGGGTGGCCGTTGTTCGTTGAAAATACTTAAATTTTTTTTTAATAAAAGGCCTTAAAAAGTAATACAATTGTCTTAATATTTTTAAAAAAGTTTAATGGATCTTAAAGATTGTCACGATGCTGTCTTGCTTCTCAGCGGGCAAACTTGAGTGAAAATAGGTACCATTTAATAAAACAAACAGGGCTGGCTGTCGAAAACGCGGAGACAAATGCATACAATCATGCAAACAATGACCGACACTCAAAGAAACACAGATCACGATTTAAATAGAAAATTAACCAAGACATAATACAGGACACTTGGAAGACATGCAGCTGGTAACAACTCTGCACATGTCTTGGTAACTGGCAAACTTGTGTTTCTGTAGTTCTTTTGTTCAGCGGTGGGTCTAATGTAGTTTAAACATTGTGATTGATGCAACTTGACTGTCTCTCTGTCTCATTAGTAAAGATAATGTGATAAAATAATAAAGTGTTATGCATTATACAATGCTGAAGTTCGCAACATAGAGGTGTGCCCGATTCGCTTACAAAAGCAAATTGTGAGCACTTTCCACGGTAGTCCTTGATAACTACAGTATATGGCATATTCTCTCAGAAAGCACCTCTATTGTCAGAAAGTATAGTTTTGGTACACGCTGTAGCAGTAAAGCAATCATAAAAGACTGCGCCATCTGACCAATCACAGCAGTGAGGGCTTACAGAAACGAGGGGTTTAGACAGACTGATTCTTCAAACTTTTTCACACAAGTAGTTTTACAAATCATTTAGAAATGGGGTAAAATTTAATCTATTTTTTGGAGAAAACTAAAGTGTAAACATGTTTTAAGAAACTCAAAAAGAAATATTAGCAACCTTTAAAATGGCATAATAGGGGCAATTTAGTGACTCACCCTCATGTCGTTCCAAACCTGCAAGACCTTTGTTCATCTTCAGAACACAAATTAAGATATTTTTTATGATATCAGAGTCTCCATAGACAGGATCAACATACAAGATTTTTTACAACATTCGAATTGAGATTTTTAATGAAGTCCGGGAGCTTTCTTTCCCTCCCTCCGTAAATGTTTCCAGGCTCAGAAAGTTAGTAAGGACATCGTTAAAAATAGCCCATGTGACATCAGTGGTGTTATGATCCAGCTGGAGGTGCCAGCACAAACCATTGGATGGCACTCCAGCGCTATATGTACTATATGTGTGTGTTTGTCGCCGTTGTTCTCCCTGGACTTTGGTCATCAATTTATGTCTCCACCCACCTTGTCTGTTGTCATTGTTATTCATTCATGTCTCCACCCCTCTTGTTTGTTGTCAAGACTGCCCATTGTTGCTCTGCCCTTTTCGTCTTGTATTTAAGCACCTGTCTGTCGTGTGTGAATTCGCTGGTCAGTGTTGGAAGTATCCTGCATCCTGTTTCTCCCTGTGTTCCCTGTGTTTCTTTGTATTGGATTTACCATTGCCGACCCACACTACGCTTACTGGATTATTCTCATGTCTCTGCCTTTGATGTTCCTGTTTGCCGTCATCGACCCTGCTCGTTTCTATTCTGACTCTGTTTAATAAACTGTTGCACATGGATCCGCATGCCCCACGTCTCGTTCATGACAAGTGGTTCAAGCGCAATTTTACAAAGCTACAAGAATACTTTTTTGTGCACAAAGGAAACAAGAAAAACGACTTCTCTCCTCTTCATTAGCCACCATTCATGAGAATACCATAACACATGAATAATAATAAATACAATAAAATAATAACAATACAAATGCCAAATTATATAAAGGTTTTTTAAAAAGGAAAAAATAAACAAAGCAAAACAAAAGTAATAAATAAATAAATGCTGTTAATTGAACATTTTTATTGCTCAAAGGATCCTGAAAAGTGCATCAAAGTTTCAACAAAAATAGAAGGCCTACCAACTGTTTTCAGCACTGATAATAATAAGGATTTAGAGACATTTTTCAAAAATATCACATAATAATAACATAGGCCTACTGTGTTTGCTTTTAATATGCTATAAACGACAGAAGTAGTTATGTTCAGTCCTTTCAGGTCTTGGAAGCTCTACTAATAGGCTGATAATATAAACTGAACTGTGCTAAATTTGGAAGACATTTTCCAGATTTGAGAGCCACTGAATGATTAGACGCACAGTCTTTGATGAGCAGCTATATTTAACTTTGTGTGATTTTTAGTTCACATTGTTTCCTTGCATTAAGCCTATTTTTTCCCATGTGCTTTGTCAGAACAGATGTAACCCACCAGTTAAGAACCACTGAGTCAAAAAAGTAATTCCTGATGCCAAAGCATGTTTAAAATGCATCTAATACTGGTAGGTACTAGTGAGAAATAAAATAAATCAATAACAATTAAAATTTGTTTATAAAATATAAAGCTCAGCATGAAAATAAAACACTCCTTTCAGTTTTGGTTCACTGTAAACTGTTCTTCACAGGTGTTGATGGGAAAATACCAGTCAGGAGTCTCTCTCCTTCTTATGAAATGTTATGTAGCTTGGTGTCCCAAAGCTCCATCTAGCCACGCTCAGCAGATGAAACAGTCTGTATGCGGGTATCACCTTTGATGTTTCCCGCATTTTCCATTTCCATTCACCTGTAAGCGAGACAGAGGCAAGAAGGGAAAAAAAGATGACAGGAAGGTGCTGTATTTTCCAGTAGCTCAAAAACTGTTGCATGAAATGGGAGTCATCTTATCTCAGGATGACCAGCTTCCTGTCCGTGTGTAAGTGTGTGTCAGACAATGTTTTAAAATCTGAATGTCTGTGTATCAGATGTTTCAGGAGTTGGCACGTTCTCTTACACACACACACACACACTGGCACACAGTGGTTTGGTATTGCAGTGGGCAGACAGGGAGAGGCTGATGATATCGATCTGACCTGATACACTATACAGGAACTACAGTATTATTCATTACAAACTCATGTACATAACATGATACCTGAGAGACAAAGAGACATTGATAGGCTGATAGACAGAGACACAAAGATAGGCAGGCGAAATACAGAGACAGAGTGAGAGACAGAAGAAATAAAAATGTTGTGACCCATGTTATGTCTTAAATAAGTTTAGAATAAAACATCTGTTTTAAAAAAATATTTAAAAAAGGGATATATTTCGGCTGCTCTTTAAAGAGGTGGTGCACCAAAAATGAGAATCCACTATATAATCTTGTATGTTCCACATAAAAAAGAAACACATACAGGTTGACATAAGGGTGAGTAAACCGATGGCAAAATTAAATTTTTGTTTGAACTATCTCTTTAATCATTCTCACACTCTGACTGTATTAATTATAAAGTTATAAACATAAAACTAATCAAATTTAATCAAAGAAATTACCAGCATGTAGATCAAGATGTGTCTAAAAATAAGAAAACGTCTCGGTTACGTATGTAACCCTCGTTCCCTGAAGAAGGGAACGGAGACGTCACGTCGGTGACCGACGAA
>JAUCNO010000626.1:4369119-4386943 GCA_032353835.1 Enteromius viviparus | reverse complement strand
TGTTTTGGCATCTCGAGGCGAGATTCCTATTCGTCGGTCACCGACGTGACGTCAGAGTGACCGACTGAAAGGGAACTGATAGTTTTAGATAGCACTTTAGTATAGGGACCAATTCTCACCATTAACAAGTTTCTTATTTGCAAGCCATTCATATTACTAGCATATTGGCTGTTTATTCATATTTATGAAGCAAATTTTATTGCATTATTCCATATATGCTCGATTCCATAATCAAACTGACAACTACTATTAATGTGGTGTGTCATGCCTGTCTGTCCTGGTTTCCCCCGTCTATGTATTTTTGGTTTAGTCCTGTCCTTATTTGGTATTTCCTGTAATTATGTTCTAATCAGTTGATTTTGTCCACCTGTGTTTTTCCAGCTGCTCTCACTTTTGGTTATCAGTTCTTGTGTATTTAAAGCCCATGTTTTTTGAGTTCAAGTTATCTGGTGTTGATGTTACATGTGTCTCTGTTAAATTGTTTTTGTTGTTGTCGCTGCCTCGTCAGCTTTTTGTTTTGTTACAATCGAGTTCTGTCTAAATAAACGTTGCATTTTCAAGTTCCCTGACTCTCAGCTTTGCATCGGGCTGCTAACAAGGCTGTTGGGCTTTATTCTGCGATAACAACCTGCTAGCTGTATATTATCCCTTACTTAAAAAGCAGCAAGTTAGGAGTTTAGTGAGGCAGAAGTCAAAGTTAAACTGTTGGTTTAACCAAAAATGAAAATTCTGTAATTAATTACTCACCCTCGTGTTGTTCCAAACCTGTAAGACCCTCCAGAAAGCCCTCCAACTTTCCTTGGACAGCAATACAACATCCCCAATACGATGAAATGATCCCAGGTCCAGAACTTAGTAAAAACATTGGTAAAAGTCACTTTTGCAACGCTATGAGAATATTAAGAAAATAAAAAATAACAATTTAATCTACCATTCTTCTCCCGTGACGTCTTCCGCCATCACAATGTAAGTTTACACCTTCCAGTAGGTGTGAACAACTGCAGATTACCTACATGTGCATGCTTTCCCCCGGAGATAAATAAGGCTGATTACATCAAATATGTTAAAGCTTGTTTATACCTTGCGTTGTGATACTCTCTAAAATGGTGAAATAATGTTTAATTTATAGCCTATGAAACATTTAAATAATTAATTATTTTGTTTTAAATTATCGTATTGAATAAAATGTAACATTGGAATTAATAGGAAATACAGTTTAAGCTTTGACATTGAATCGATAGGGTGAAAGACAGTGACTGAGTCAGGGTGAAAGAGAGAGAGGAAGACAGAAACAGCATTTGAAATAACGTTGAATCAGATTATCTGATATATTTGCTGTAGCTGATAGTTAATAAGACCTTCCTGGTTTGACTGTCTGCTGACTGAAGAGCACATGCCAGTCTCAGGCTTTTTAAAATTGGAAAAGGTTACCTCAGCAAAACAGCAGGATGTAATGATGTTTATTTATAGTGTTTAAGCAATCCAAAAACGTGCAAAAGAAGTGTGCCACACAATCGTAGTAATATGCAAATGTTAATGTATTACAAATGTTTCAACAACAACAACTCAAAATTTGTCATCAGTTATTCATTTTGTTCCATGCAAATACGATTTTGGTTAGTCTTCTAACCATAATTAAAATCATTTTAATCAAACCAGAGAGGTTTCTGTCTACTGTATCTATCAAAAGTCCAGGTAATCAAAACATAGTTTCAATGAGGTCATAAAGGCCTCATAAATAAATAAAAATTTAAAGTAAATAAAAAATTAAAAAATAAAAACAAATAAAAACAAATAAAAGCCTAATTTAAATCTGTTAATCATACTGAATCTGTTGACTTGGATTAACTGGCTTGATTTATATGGATTTATTTTATGATGTCTTTATGCTCGTTTTGAATGTTATAAATTTTGGTTACTTGGGCTGTCAGTGAGTGGACAGAAACCTCTCAGATTTGAATAAAATGTCTTTCAAGAGCTCACGCTTTCCTTGTAATAATAATAACGGCGAACTCCGAACCCTAGTGGATGGAAACCTAGCGTGGACAAGCGTTCGACTCGTTCACCGTCTGCCCCTCCGGAAAGGCGTGAATTTTAAAGGAAACGGGTGAGGTGGGGAGGAGGTGGGATGCACAAAAGCAAGATGCGGGGAAATGAAAGATGGGAGAATTTATAGTGAAGGAGAGAGATTTGATTGGCCGTGAATAAACAAGGGATGATTAGGGAAACGGGCTGCCAGCTGTGTGTGATTACTCGTTCAACGATCCTCTCGAAACAAAGTTTTTTGCAAAACTTTTACTTATGTTTTGTTTCAAAGATAACCCGGTCTTTGAAATGACATGAGGGGGAGTAAATAATGAAAGAATGTTTATTTTGGGGTGAACTGTCCTTTTAAGATGGTTAATTTTTACTTTGTTGTGCCAGTAGAAAATATCAGATGTAGATTCTCACATCCCTTCTGAGAATAATCTAGTGCGATTTTTGTACGAACAAGGAGCCCTACAGCAACTGCTATGACACAGAGATCTGATCTAACTATAATCGAATCCATCTGAGATTACATGGAGACGGAAGCATATGAGACACTATAAATCCATAGAAAGGCTGTGTCAACTTCCTTAAGATACCTGAAGTTTCACAGTTCCATTTTTTAATACTCGACAACTTCAGGGTAGCACAAAATAGCACCAATATCAGTCCAAGTGTTAGTGCTTAAATAAACTTAAATCACTTAAAATACTTTTTTTTTACATGACTATGCCTAGTTTTGAGAATCTCAAAATAAAAGTTGTTGCATGTGCTATTGTGCTGATCCATCCTTTTCCAATTTTAACAGCAATTGAGGTGCCTCTTCACTCTCACCCTCTCTATTATACTCTCAAAGCTGTTCTCAAATCAGTTTGATGAGATCTGGGAGAAGCTGCTGCCACACATGAGACTGAAATATCCTACGTCAGGCTTTTGTGTCTAGCACACATTGCAAATCTGTGGAGTTCACACACCAGGGAACACATTGTGTCTATGATGCACTGTACCTGTCATATCAAACATGATGTTACAAATAAACCCAGCAACTTCGTTCATTTACCTCTCTTTATTGCTTTTTCATCCCTTTCTTGCTCTCTGTCACTCTATTGCGTGCATGTCTATCTGTGTCAGGAAAAGAGAGAGTGGTGGAGTTTGCAGGCAGCCCGTGGCAATTTAGTGAAACGCTGATCAAAGGAGACGGTCCAATCCTAAACATCCTCCGCATCTCACATGTCCTCCCTGCTTCAACCACACACACACACATTACATTATGAGGTAGGAGAAGCAAGTGTAATTGGTAATAAGGGGTGGTGGATATCTTTTTGGAGATGACTCATGTGTACAGCTAAGAACAAAAAATGAATGAACAAAGCGACAGATAATTTTTTTTTTCCTCTGGTTCCTTTGTTACTCGTTATTTGAAGTGAATGCACATACAGCTCTGGGAAAAATTAAGAGACCACTCCAGAATTTTCTTAAATCACCATATCTACATGTGTGGGAGCAATTCTATTCCAGTGTCTGTTGAATTCCAACTCGTTCTGCTTAATGAAGTACTGATTAGGTGATTACCTAAACCAAATTTTAATAAGAACAAGGTCAAGCTGCAGACATTGGGGACCACGAAGACCAGCAGAGGGCAAAAATGACTCTTCGCTGGCCAGGATGTCCGGCAAGGCGGCAACTCATTCAAAGGTCACACAACAACCATAGAATTACATCAAGTTGACCTACAAAAAGAATGGCAAATGGCAGCTGGGGTAAAGTGTATGGCGAGGACAGTTTGAAAGAGACTTGCAAAGTTAGAAAAAAGTCCCTCATATGTCAGAAGCAAAGAAGAGCCAGGCTGAGGTTTGCAAGACCATAAGAATTGAAGACTGGAGTAAGATGGAGACCTGTACAGGTTTACAAGCCTCCCATTTTGAAATTTGGTGGAAAATTAGTGATGATCTGGAAGAGTTTGTTTTCTTTTGCTCTGACAATGTTCTCCAACTCTGAGGATTGTTTTTTCCAGCAGGACAATGCTCCGTTCTGCACAGACAGGTCAGTAAAGCTGTGAAGAGAAGACCACCAGTTTAAGATCCTGTCATGGTCAGCGTAATCTACAGGTCTGAACCACATTGAAAAGCAGGGGAATGTGATGAAGAGGAAGATAGATGGTCACAAGCTGTCTGTTACAATCTCCAGCTGGAGTTCTCTTGGTGTCTCCACCAGAGGGCACTCCGTTCAGAGCATTTTCCAGAACTCCATTGCCCATTATGCCTCAATCCATGCCACACCTGCACTTCATTTACACACACACACCTGCACATCCTTACCAGACATATTTACTGATTGCTCACATGCATAAAAGCCAGACTCAAACTTCCATTCACTGTGGAGTCTTGATTTGCCCCGGCTGTCATTTTCGAGCGTTTCTTTCCTGTGTTTGTTTTGCCTGTTATTACAGTGGACAGTATTTCTGATTCCTGATTGTTTGCTGCCTGCCCTGAAATCTGCCTGTGTACATCGACTTTGATTCTGTGTTGTTTCCATTTAACTGTTTGCCGGCATCTGACCTTGCCTGTACGACTTCTCTAATAAAAAGCTACAAATGGATCAGCTCACCTCAGTTTCCTCCGTTACACTGTTAAGCAAAGCTGCTTGAATTTTTTATACCAGGAGAGAGGCATAAATTCACCCAACAGTAATGTAAAAGCATGGCATTGAAAATCAGGGTTATTCCACCGCACATTGGTTTCTGAGCTCTTCAAAAAAACATTCGTATTGTGCTGTTTTAAAATGAACATGAACTTGTTTTATTAGCATTATTTAAGATATAAAAATACTTCATACTTTTTGTTATTTTAACAGCTTTCATTTTTTTAATTTTGGGATAATGTTGTCAGTAGTTTTTAGAATAAAACAAAAATGTTCATTTTATTCAAGCACATCTATAAATAGTTAAATCATAGAAACTAACAATTTTATAATGGTCTCATTTATTTCCACAGCTGTATATGCAGTGGGCTCAAAACATATCTGTGCAATTAATCAACAATTGCAATACATGCATGCATTTTATTGTAATATTTAATTAAATATTTAATTTATTTTTATTCATTGTTAGACCAGAATTGACAATAAGAATTGATCTTATACTAGGGTAAATAGGGAATAGGGAAAATAATAGGGAAAATCTTTGATATTTTAAAAACACAGCTTTGTAAATGAATTTGTTACAATCATAAAATTACCAAGAAGTCTGTGTCAAACACTGAAACACTTGTACCTCCAGTGCCAGAACAAAACATTTTCATACTTAAATCAGTATTTTTGAAAAAGTATATAGTAAGATGCCTAAAATATATATGAACGTACTGACCATATCTGTCATTTAAAAACTGTACAAATTATCTTTCTTTTTAAGAATTAGATGATTAGATCTTAAAAGCTGAAATGTAAAAACATGCTTATCTTATAAGATATGAATTCCAGTCATTGCATGCATGAATTGCTTGGAATTTGAATAAATTAATAGATAGGATTAAATGTCATTGACCCAAGTGCAAAAAAAGGATAATCTCTTGAATAATTGGTTTTCAGATGATACTTGGTCTACATAAATTCATATATTGTGTCCAAATACATGGTAGGACCACTATATACACAAACATCTATCTATCTACAGTATCTATATATATATATACGTACATACATGCATATTTGTGTGTGTGTGGGAGTAAAGGAATGTTCAGTCTAGTAAAAAGCTGAACCAACAATGAGTTTATTTTAACTTCTCTCTAAGTGTGTGAGGAAGAGATTTGGCAAGGCCTGTCACATAGATTCATGTCAGTTTGTCTGAATGGTGAGTGATTGTTGCTTTGAACTTTCTCTACATCCAAGACCTGCCAAAACTCTCAATTATTATTAATATTACTCTCTCTCTCACTCTCCCTCCTTCCTTCTGTCATTGACGGAAACGTTAAATAAGCCTGAAACTCACTCAGTTGCATGAAGTAGTTTTGCACACTATGAAGCTAAAGAGCTTGTTTTGAACTCCCACTGAGATTTCACCCACACTCCAACTCTGACCAAAGCAAAATTCATTCAAAAGTCTTTACTCTTCTCTATACATGTAACATCAACACCAGCTTCTACACCAGGCTCCACCCCCGCTGGCACTCTATGATCTCCTGAAAATAAACACCTTGTGAACTTTTAGTTACCTGACTCTGTCCCAATCGTTACAATACATTTATAATTTAGCAGTTTTTATATTTCTTTTGTATTTTGTTGGATAGTCATGATGAAGGGAAGTTTTTACTAGTTATCTGAATGTGAACATACATGTATTGGTTTCATCATTTTAGTAAGATTTTAATAATAATAATGTTTAATAAGTTTATTGTGCATTTTTATGTTACAATTTTTGATGTATACATAACGAAGGGGAGCGGAGGCGTGCGGGTCCAAATGCAGACTATGCATTATTAGCACAGAGTCGAAACAAGCAGGGTCCATACTCAGCGAACAGGGACATCAAAGACAGAGACACAAGAATAATTCAAATCCGTAGCAAGGGGTCAGCGATCGGGGAACGGTATCCAAGGAGTAAAGGCAAGAGCGAGAGTCCGGGGCAGGCAGAGTCGAGAACGATGAAACATAACAAAGAACACAAGGAACACGAAAGGCTTACTGAGGGGGAAACACAAGGTAAATCTACAATGATCAGCGACTAGTGAGACACAAACGAGTCCTTAAATACAAGTGAATACAAAACAAGGGGGGCGAAGGAACTAATGGGAAACTATGGCGACAAACAAGGTGGGAGGAGACAAATGTTCATAATAAAAGTCCTAAACAGTGAACAGCAAGACAGGTAAACAAAGTCCGGGCTGGAGTGCCCTCTGGCAGAACACGATGGCACTTCCAGCTGGCATTGTTACTGTATATTTATCAACTCAATATCAGTTTATTCAATAGTTAAGAATTTAGTCTTAACTATTCAACTCTAAATTGCAAGGTGTTGACTTTTGGACCTTCTGTCACAGAATTACATGTTTTTATTTTACAAATTTTAGCTTTTATCTTATATTTATATATAAACTCACAATTCTGAGAAAGCAAAGTCAGAACTGTAAAATGCAAACTTGTAATTGTAAGAAAAACGTGAAAAATGTGTTTGTCTTGCAATTTGTACTTTTTTTTTGCATTTCTGAAATTTCCCCTCACAATTGCAAGATTTTTTGTAATTTCAGGGAAAAGTCTGATTTGTGAGCCTAAAAAAATTAACAGTTACCATGTAATTATTACCATGCATTATTTGCTATCCAGTGGCTTCTATACAGACCTCTATGGAACGCAGTTTCTGCTGCTGAATTAAAAATGTAAAAAGTCTATAACAAATTTTTACTCATAATTGAAACAAAAGTTAGAACTGTATGTTATATCCTCACGGTGACCATATACTCACAGTTGCGATTTATAAAGTCCAAATTGTGACCTTATAACTCAGAAGCTCTGTCTTTATACCTCACAATTGTATGATATGAAGTCACAGTTCTATTTTTTTTTTTTTTTAATTGCAAGTTTAAGCCTTGCAATTTTTTACTCTTTGTTTTCTCAGAATTGTAAGACATAAACTCAAAATTGCACGTTATAAAGTCCAATTTTGAGAGGAAAAAATACATGTTGTCATTGTGACTTATCTTACAATTCTGACTTTGTATCTCACAATTTTGAGTTTTTCACATCTCTTAACTGAGTTTATATAACTCAATTCTTAATTTATATCTCTTGTGAGTTTATTTCTCAGAATTGAAAGTTAATATCATGTCATTCTGATTTTATATCTTGCAATTGCGGGTTTATATCACATAATTCTGACTTTATACAGTAACTCGCAACAGAGAATAACTCAAAATTGTCGCCATTAACTTTTTTATTTTGTGGCGGAAATGGGCTAGTTTTGTTGTATTTATTTATGTAAATTATTTATTTATTTGTTTATTTAATATGATAAATAAAGGCAAATAAAGGCCTTTCAGGATTTGAAGAAAATTAATGTTTTGTCAGTTTTAGCTAACTTGTGGGGACAAATTTCTAAGTATGTACACCCACACACACATCAATGTATTTAATTTCCGGATAAGGAAACACATTCTCTACCCTAAGGGTTTGTGGAAGAGATTTTTTCATGTACTTTGCAAGCGAATATGTTTTTAGAATGCAATTTAAAGCACCCATTCGCTCGTTTGGTTTAGAGGGGGCGACTTTCACACACATACGCATACACCTCTGTTGTCTCTGATCTTCTGATGTGGAGGAACAGGAAAGGAAGTGCTGTGCGTTATCTGAGACGACGCTATCGAGTTTAACACATGAACACTGCCGTCACATCTCCTCGCTCCCTGTCTCTATTTACACTTCAGCCTCATCAGTGACACAATGAGCGACAGCGAGACAGAGAGACGAGAGAACAAGAACAAAGGGAGAAAAGAGCGAGAGATTTACCTGAGAAGCTTTATCTGAGATGATTTGAATTGGGACATCATTCTTTATTTATTCTGTTGTGAAGAAGGCAGAGAGTACAGTTTACATGAGGACACCAATCAGTTTAAACATTGAAATTGAAATGACAGCATGAGGAAAGACAAGAACACACACACAAAATTCATTCTAATAATTATTTAGCATGCTTTCCAGAGAAATATCCCTTTTTATTTGCAAGCATAATTATATAAAATAATAAAGTCTGTTTAATTATGGATGAAATGTAATATGTTTAGAAATGCATGTAATTAAAATGTATACATTAAATGCTTTCATTTAATTAAAAAAATGTTATATTCAAAATAACATTTTATTGCTTAAAAATGTTATCCAGTGTTATTTGTCAAGAAATTTTAACTTCTTTCTTTCTTGTTTCTTTTTTTTTTACTAAATGATGAGATATTTTTACACATTAACAACATCTAAATATTGTCTGTCAATTTTTATGATGCTGAAAATGCGTTGAACATGTGAAAAATTTATTTTTAAAAACATTTCATAAATTGTAGAATTTTCATAATTTAAGTTAATAAAATTTTTTTGTTTAATGATTAAAACAGATCACAGAAAAAAAAAATGGAATACAGAATTTTTTTTATTATATTTAAATAATGATATAATAACATGCATGCATTTGTGTATACATTAATGTCAGTTGCACACAATTTCCACTGACATTATTTTAAAACAGAGCTAATGCTATTTTCTATCCCCTGTTCATCTGTTTTCACATTTTTAGTCAGACATTATTTAGTATGTTTATTAAGCCTTGTGGGAACTGCTGGCTGATCCACACAATGAATGTGATTTTCAGGTCACACACAACCACGCCTGATTAGCTGGCACAGGTGACCTTGACGTGATGTCTCTGTACTGAGGTGTTTAGATGAGACACACATCAGCTGCCAGGACTGTGTGTATGTGTGTGTGCGACAGGCATCCCTCCTTCTTAGCAGTGCAATTTATCACTCACCTGGTGACCAGACACTCTGTCTGGACAGAGGCATCGGTGACATTGGGCATGCACACACATGCCATCTTTCAAAGTTTCTGATTTCTGAATAATGAGTTTGTACTGGATTAGTCTATTTTTCTAGTCATGTACAGAAGTATGTTGATCTATGTTCAGGTGCAACCTCCTGCTTATTTCATTTTCTTTGTAAGTTATTTATTTATTTATTTTAATGTACATAAAATAAAATTCTGCGTAAAATATGAAGAAACACAGCGATTGGGTTGTTTTGAACGACCAGGGTTACTGCCCAGAAGGCATTTAACCCAAATGTTGGTTAAAACAATCCAATCTCTAGGTTTTTCTATGTTTTACCCAATGCCGAGTTGCATTTAACTTTTTTTAATTTTAAATGCTGACAAATCTAAATGTGTAAAACTAATTAATCTAATGAGTCTATTAGTAAGTAGGAATTTTTCTTGGTAACACTCAATCAATGAGGTTCATTAGTTAACGTTGGTTTACAACATTAGTAAACATGATACTGAACAATAATTTTACAGCATTTATTATTAATGCTAATTTCAGCATTTACTAATGCAAGTTGTGTTTTTAACGTTAGTTAATGCACTGTGAGCTAACATTTAACTACCAACTGTGTTTCATTAACTAGCTTTAGCAAAGTTTAATAAATACCAAATAGGTATAAAACTAGGTACCCTATAAAAGTGTGCCTTTTAAAAAATACTGCCCCAGTGACAGCTTTTGTACCTTTAGCTTGTATTCACATAATCTGTAGGGGAAAACTGTAATTTAACCTTAACATTTAAAACGAATATTATCACTGAATAAATGTTGTGTTTGGCGTGGGTATAGAAAACAAACTAAATTGTCCAGCTCTGTAGATATGCATATTCCTTTTGGTTATAATTTCAAAGAAATAAGATAAAAATATTGATCTGTTCAGCCATCAATACTGTTTATCTATCTCTACCTATTCTCTCTCTCTCTCTCTCTCTCTCTCTCTCTCTCGTTCCTTTATGAACCCCGGTCTGTAACAGTCTCTCTCTCCTCATTGAGTGAGTGAGGGGTAATTACTGTTAGATAAATGCCTGTGACCTGTTTTAATTAGATGCCCAGGGGAGTTCTGGATCTGCACCGAGTCCAGACAGTCACTGCAGCTAAAATGTCCAGACAAATAGGACACATGTACCACTGAACTCCTCGACAGGGACCTTTAACACCACAACGTTAAAATAGACAATTTCTTTACAGGATGAGCACACACAGCAGTAAAAATTTAGTAACTAGTTGAATATTAACATGCCTGTTATTAAAATATAAGCTGTTTCTTAGGATTTACAAAGCACATGTTCTGCATGACCTTATTATACATTTTTAACCCAATACCTAAATTTAACAGCTACCTCATTAATAAACAGCAAATCAGAAGTTTATTGAGGTAAATGTCATAGTTAATTGTTTGTTAAAAGCGAAAATTGGCCTTAAAATAGGTTGACCAATTGACAATTAGTGCTAATTTTTTTGTTTATATGGTTAGGGTAGGGTAGGGTAGGGTAGGGTAGGTTAGGGTTGGGGGTAGGGTTATATAAGCTGTAATTTTTCTTTTTTCTATTTATTCTATAGGGGTCCATAATTTTTTTGTTTGTTTGTTTGTTTTTAAGAAATTAATACTGTTATTCAGCAAGAACACATTAAATTGAACAAAAATGACAATAAGAGCATTTACAATGTTTCAAGAAGATTTTAAATAAATGTTAAATAAATGTTTTTTTTGACTAAATGGTTTCATAATAAACCTGATATCTGATATATCCACAAATACTATGTCGTAAAACTAACCTATATGCTTTTGGGGGTATAGCTGCATGTGCATCCCCGAGGGAGGTGCATAAGTGCGCGTCTTGGCTGACATCATATGTCGAGATGACAAGATGCACTCTCTAGGACATAAAAACAAAGGTAAACGTATGGGGAAAAAAGTGTCACTCATTTTTTTGTGATGTTGAACAGCACCAAAAAGTATGCAACAGCCACCTGATACATCTTAATAAAAACCAACCTTTAAAAATATTGTAGATGGAGTACAAGAGCTTGTCATGTGTGATGTTTACCATGTACAAACAAAATAGAAAATGATTAATTGAAAAATAAAAAAAAAATACATGTGGCTATTTACTGAAAAACAAGACAAATGCTAATTAGGATGTTTTATTTATTTATTTCTGCACAGAAAACAAGCAATGAGCTGGTCACTCACTAACAGTGCTTTCAAATCTTTGCAAGTAATGGGCTTGTGGTGCTACTTGTGCTGCAGTGTTTTCTATGATTTGGACTACTAATTAATAGCACAAACATATTCCATCATTAGCATGATACTGGGGAAATATACTGTTGCATTAATGGTGTAGCATTATTGCTGTCATTAACGTATCTGTATACAGGCTGTCATGACTAACTGCTGTGTTTTGGCAGATTTAGCATCAGTTTTATGATCACCTGAATAAATGTCAGTATGTTGGCCCAGCTATAAATAATCATACTATTAAGGGCAAATGAAAGATTTCAATGGGTCTGAATTGTGTTTTATAGTAAAGCTGTGCTGTTGAGTGAGCTTTATGGAGCAAAATCTAGATGCTGACATTTACAGCAGGGAAGAAACGAGAGAAACAGAAAACGTCATGCTGATACGGTAAACTTCCTGGTCTTGAGAGAGAGAGAATGCAGTATAATGTTCCTGTTGTTTTATTTAGGAGCTTCACTAATGGGTTTTAATGATTAGCAGTCAAGAGTAATGCTTTCATAGTCTCATTAACATGTCAGTTAGCCTAGCAATAGCTAACTGCTGTCCTGAGGCTGGTCACTTCAGGAATCAAATTCTCAGTTCCCATCATGAGTAGGAATCATTTCGACTCACACAGACACACATTTCACAGAGGGACCAAAATCTAACCTTCCTAAGCAGTGTTTTCCTCTCATATATCAAAATTGCATACTATAAGTATTTTAAATGATTCATCTTAATGGTGTTAAATATTGTGCATGTGTGTGGCTTATTTTGCAATCAGCTCATGAAACATCTTGATCAAACCAAATTCCTCATGTATGTACGCACACAAACACACACTGGCTCTGGAAACATGCTGCCGTCTTTGGAAAAAGATATTATGTATAGTCTTATTTTACACCCTGTATAAAAATACAGGGTGTAATAATAATATTCAGTAAACCCTGCCTTACGTAAAGACTTGAATTTATTTATCGGTCAATTGCTCTCTCTCTAAAAAAAGTGAAAATACTATGGTAAAAACCTGTTAAATGGTTAAATTTACAGGGAAACACAGTAAACTGACATTCCCTGCATTGCATTTTTATGTTTTATGTCCCATGTACATATATATTATACTTTTTTTTTCAGAATATTTGAATAAATAATGCTTTGTAAAAGATTTTGCCAGACTACTTTTACGTTTTTATTTTTAATTAATATAATTATTTTTTTTCTAGAAATTCTGGAAGTGAAAATGCATTAGGAATATTTAAAAAAGCATTAGGAAAATTGTTCACTATTAACTTGCATGAACATTACTAGCATATTGACTTCCCTTATTAGTACCAATAAAGTAAATTGTATTGCCTTTTTTTGCATGAGCGTTTAGATCCCTTAATCCCAAACCACACCAAATACCTGTTTTAGCTAAATTAAACAACTGGGAGTTTATTGAGGCAAACGTCATAGTTAATAGTGAGAATCAAACTTTAAAATAAAGTATGACCAATATATATATATTTTTTTATTATTTACTCTTTTTGGAAGCACACAATGATATGCCGAAGTGTGCTTTCCACTGAGAAAATCGATTAAAACAGACTGTCAGTGGTGCCAGCCGTATTTAAATTGTCTAAAGGTTAAAGTGACAATTAGGTTGTGGATGTTTCATCACCACTCCTCTTACCATCAGAGAGTTGGTTCTGATGCACACACGCTCACCCGACTTCTCTCAGATACCACCGTCCCGTCATACACCAAGCCCATGTACAAGCACCCGGGCTCAACACAGCAGGTTACATACTATAACCCACCCCAGTGCATATTGAAACTTGGCAACCCTTGCATTCAGCGAAGCCCATTACAGTCATTAGTTTGCTGTTTGTCTCCGTGCATTACACACAACAGTGACGTGCCATTTATTGAATGGCTTTTGCTGCTGGGTGAAAAAAGAGCACCAGGGAAAGAAAGCCATTACAAACAAGCGCGTGATTTATGAAATCAATCTCCCGCGCAGTCAGTGCCCCTCATTGTGTATGCGTGCTGTGAGACAGACACAAACTACACACCTTATGCAAAAGAAAAATAGCCTTCAAGTTAAACATCGAGCGCTAGAGAAGGAAAAGACCTGCTCGTAATCAGCTCCTAAAATTAAACATCAAAAATACCCAAATTATTGTGTGTGGCAAAGCGATTTGTCTGCAATTAGGTGACTTGCACATCAGTCAGAGCGCAGAGAAGGGGAACAGAACGTTAATGGAATGGCAGAGGCCATTAAGACGTTTTAAAATACAGCCCGACCCGACGTTTAAAAAAACATGTGGAATTAATAAGCAGGTCGGCGTTAACAAGAGCCGCTGTAATTTGTCCCCTGCGACTTCATTTGCTAGTGAGCCATATTGAGGGTTTTTAAAGAGGTCGTTGTTTTTGTTTATTGTCTCTACGGAGGCATTTATTGAGGCGAGAGGGAAATAGAGAGAGAGCGGGAAGAGAAAGACAATGAAATGCAGAGAGAAAGGGGTGATCAAAGTGCCAAATTGAAAGACGCAGAGTGATTGAAGGTGGATAAAGGGATGCATGAGAAAAAGCTGCTTCTCGAATTGGCCCGGAGAGTTGCGATGGCAGCATGTGACGTGACATTTATAAACAGAGCAGTAATGAGTAACCATCACACTCTCTTTTAGGAGGTGATAGCATTTCGTATGTACAGTATGTGTGTGTGTGTGTGTGTGTGTGAGGAAGCCTGGCCCTTTGCTTTGGCCTACAGGTCTTATTGGCGCTGTAATTTAGTGTGACGGACCTCAGCTCGGGTGATAAAGTGTGACACACAAAGTGTGTGTGCTCCGGATTGCCGACGCTGCATAATTGCGCAGCAGTGTGGATAATGAATTAGGCAGTGCTGTGAATGATATGTGCTGTATATTATAGAGATGGACTCAAATGTCTCTATCTATCTGCAATGTCTCAACTCTCTGGCAAACTGCCTTTCTCACCTTTTTCAACCTCTCTCTTGTTTTTCCTCTCGCTCTCTCTCTGTTAGGTTCTTGTTTCCTCAGAAAACCCTAGAAAAGTTAGTTTAAAATGTCAGTATAAAAAGTCCCTTGGGTTCCATTAATTTATTGTCATGAAAGAATACCACTGCCATTACTCTTGTATTTATAGGCATAGCTCTCCTCACACACATCACAGGTTTGCTGGACTTATTATCACATCCCTGAACTTTTGAAAGTTAATTTGACATGCCCTTTAATGTCTTCTGGTAGACTGCTGTACCTCTCCATCCTTTCTGCATGTTACCGTGTCGCATTTGTTGCCAGGTTTCTACTCCTCTTCATTTCCTGCAGTGTTGTTTTGAGTGTCTTCCATGTAGTTCCAGAAGAGAGTGGGCGACACTCAAGAAGATGACAGGAAGTTAAAGGAATGCTCTAAAGCCAGGTTTGATATAAGACAGTTACAGTATATAGACAGTTTAAATTGAGATGAATGTAACTTATTCTTAATATTGACACTTTAAACTATTCATATAGGAATCTGTATTACAGTTTCCATAAACATACACTCTTTAAAACATAAATGTTTTGTACTGGATATTGTTCTTTGAAGAACATTAGAAAGAACTGAACAAATTTTATTACTAAGAAACCTTGGAAAAATTTATTTTTAGGTATTCCTTTTTATAGTTGTAGGTACAATGTTCTCTTAGTGATGCAAGAATTGCTACTGTAGGAAAGAATGATTTAGTCTGCAACAGTATTATATGAAAGAACATCTTTTTTTCTTGTAATATGTGGATATTCATAAAAGAAACGGCCTGCAGGATGCTCAGGCTGAAGCCAAGATCCATCTGTATTTTTACATTTTGCTCAATATGATGTGCTGATAAAATTTTCATGTATTTTGAGTCAATTTTATAAGCTCTGAGGATATTTTTAAAATTGCCAGATAGCTACATTTCAGCATCAAGTACAGCAGGCTGGAATCAAATTCAGGCATGCTTTTTTTTTCTTTTTTTTCTGCTGTGAGGAGAGAGTAGTGCAAAACTGCAAAATCAGCTCCAAGTCAAGCCAAGTAAAGAGTAAAGTGAGCTTACTGGTTTATTGAAAGTGAGTCTCAAACCTTTCACTGGCTCAGTGTGACATTTAACCATAGTTTGATTCGAGGTCCACCGTCTGCTTTTTTTTTTTTTGGCATTTTCAAAACTGTTGACAATATCACTTATTACAACAGATATTGTGCATAATGGACCAATCATTCTGGGAAATATCCCATGCAGAATACCCACATATTACCTTTGTGTGTGTGTTTAACCATATTAGTGATTATCCTTCCCCTTTTTTGGATCGGATGACAAAGGCAAATCTGTTGTAAAAATTGTTGGCAAATCTATGTAAAAATTTTTATTTTCTAACTGTCAACCTCTTGGCAATTGTCTTTGACAATAAAATTAGCTTGTGTCATCCTTTTAGACATATTTTTTAACAATCGGTATTATTATTTTCAGTTTATTATTGTCAATCCATCCATCTATTTTCTTATTTTGCTTTTTTTTTTTCATTTCTTTTGGTTTACCGAAAATGTGGATTTGATCTTATTCGAAAAACGTCTAAGGTTACAACGGTAACCCATGTTCCCTGAAGGAGGGTACGGAGATGTTACATGGGATCTTGCATGAGAGACCAATTGTCTTCGAATCTTTTGGAAATGGCCAATGAATATTGACGTGCAATAATTACAGCCAGGTGCACCTTATCAGTGTAAGTATAAGAGGGCATGGCTGGATTGCACATGTAGGTTTTCGAGCCGAGTCGGCGTCAGCGCGATCTTGCACAGGGTCCTGGACACTTGTCCTAGGGGCACTCCAGCCCGTAAGAATGCAAGGTCTGACCACGGGTTGAATAGGCGGCGACACTCCAGAGAGTACCGCGGTGCCATGCCCATCTCGGGGACTTGGTCGTGTAACCAACGCTGAAGCGGTCTCATATGGAGGAGCCCCAGCGGCGTAACTGCAGCTGCGGCTGCCATATGCCCCAGGAGCCTTTGAAATGTTTTGAGAGGGACTGCTGTCTTGTGCCTGAATGACATCAGACATGTCAGTATGGCCTGCGCGCGCTTCCCGACCGAGTCCAGCTCCATAACGAGATAAGAGATCCTCTGCACTGGACAGAGTTTGCTCTTCTCCCGGTTGACCTGAAGGCCCAAATGGCTGAGGTGCCATAGCACTATGTCCCTCCGCTTACACAGCATCTCTATCGAGTGGGCTATTATCAGCCACTCGTCGAGGTAGTTGAGGATGCGGATGCCCATCTGCCATTAGGGAGACAGAGACCCCTCCGCGAGTTTGGTGAAAACTCAGGGAGACAGGGACAGGCCAAATCGGAGAACCTTGTACTAATATGCTCAACCCTCGAACGCAGACCGCAGAAGGGGCCTGTGGCGATATAAGATCGGGACATGAAAGTATGCGTCCTTCAGGTTGATGGCTGCGAACCAATCCTGGTGCTGGATGCATGTTAGTATGCGCTTCAGCGTGAGCATCTTGAACGGCAGCCTGAGAAGGGACCGGTTCAGGGCTCTGAGATCCAGGATTGGTCTCAGCCCACTGCTCTTTTTGGGCACGATGAAGTAAGGAATGTAAAACCCAGACTTCATCTCGGCTGGAGGGACAGGCTCGATTGCGTCCTTTGCCAGTAGGATGGCAAACTCCACATGAGGGACAGCGGTATCCGTGTCTGACCGGACACGGATCGATTGGCGAACTGAATCAAATAGCAGAGGCATACCATTTGTATCAACCACCGCAACGGGTTGGGAAGCCGTAACCAGGCGTCCAACCGGGTATCAAGGGTATGGTGACAGCCGTGCCTGCAGTGGGGCAGCCTGGTGGGGAACCAGGGAGGAAACCGGCCCCAGAAGGATGAACGTCCTGGGGGCGAGTCTGACTGCCAGTGGCGGTTTTTGGTACGGGCAGACAGGGCGACCGCCCGGGGCGCAATTTTTTCTTGTCACGTGGGGGGCGGCAC
>JAUCNO010000626.1:4351136-4362464 GCA_032353835.1 Enteromius viviparus | reverse complement strand
CTCCGTGTTCTATTGTTCCTTTGTTCCTGTGTTTCCCTGGATTGTATTTACCTGTGTACCGACCCACGCCTGGACTTACTTTCACAAATAAACAGCCTGCACACGAACCCGCACGTCTCCTCGCCTTGCTCCAGTGACAAATGAAATAGCATAAGTGTTTAAATGGCTAAAAAAAACAATTTATCCATAGGTAATACACCACTCCAGTCCATCAAGCAATGTCTTATAAAGTGAAAAAAGTGAAAAATCTGAATCAGAAATATTATAGATTAATAATAGATTATTAAAGTGACATTTTTTCATGACTGAATTAGTAAGCCATGATATATACCAACTTTTTCAAATCTGTTCCATTTAAACAAACAATCATGGATTTTTAGCCAATTTTTAATTTTTGGTGAACAGTTCAACCTTCAAGGAATTTATTAAAGGGAAATATTCCACTTTGTACAGTAAAATAAATAAATAATCAAAGTATAAGTGCAATTTATATATCAGAACTGTGACTTGATTTCACGTAATTGCAACATTATTTCTCATAAATGTGACTTTCTTTCTTGCAGTGTGACTATATCTTGCAATTTCATCAATTTATTTCATCATCTCAAATCCAGTTATAGTTTTGATTGATTTATTACAAACATGGTAAGTCAGTGTTTGAACCAATATACATATCTTATGCATTTATAAAAATATATCAAGTTGATAAAAGTGTTTTTTCCCCTCATTAGTATCTTCTCTCAAATAGAAAGCCACTAAAATCGTTTAAAATTGAAAAAAAAAGCTGCTGGACTAGCCAATCCAATCAGCCACAGCTCTACTCAAGAGTGTGTGTGTGTCCTGGTGCTTCACATCTGACTTTTTCCACTTAAAATGAGTGTGGTGTGTAACATTAGTTTTGTGTGTGTCTGCTTTGTTAAAGCGGCAGGTGCTATGGGAAAGTTTTGGCCTCTGAGGAAAATAAAAACTCTGCAGGGATCCTAGTGAGAGCCGTGTGTGTGCGTCTATCAGGAGAGTGTGAAGGAGACTATTGTCTATTAATTTTCAGCGGAGTGAATCTAATCTATGTGGTTGATTTTCTTTAAGATCCAGACATGCTCCCGCAGTCACACAGCATGAAACAGGAGTGTAAACAACCCACATATGCTAATGTATGATAGTTAGCCGAAAAAGTGTGGATGTTTTCTTGTGCATGAGTTCTACATGTATGTGTGTGAGTGTGGTGTGTAGCCCTTTTTTCCTGAAAGGCTTTGCAAGCCTCTGAGCTGAATGCTAACTGCCTTGCCTGGGGCACAACAGGCTACTACAACCTACACACACAGACACACTCTTGCAGGGTTAAGCACTGGTGAAGCTCCAGAGCCCCGCTTTCATATATTTTGCAACAGAGGTTAGCTTCGAAAACATGGTGTGTGTTTGTGTGAGTGTGTGTGTGAGTGCAGTTTTGTGAATTGAAAAGAGATTATTATCTGTGCTCACTTTGTATACATTCATAAAAATAGTAAAAAATAGTTGTTTGAAATTATTGTATGCATCTGCCGAGTTCTATTTGATCTGTGACCAATATTTGTTTCATTGTGTGAAACCATGCTGTTAGATTTAAACCGTTTTGATTTGTCCTGTAGTTGATTGTGATAAAACAAGTTTGAATACGTGCAAATTAGGTACAAATAAGAGCGACTGTGGAGGGCAAGAATAATTCATTTCTTCATTTAGAATAATATGGATCTTTATTTGTGAGATGAAGGAAAGGCAGAAACACTATATTTTAACAATATAGTGGACTACATGGGTGGTGTGCAATTTTAGTGATGACCATTTAAGACATGATTACATGGTTTGAATAAATGATTTAGTGGTTCACTTGAGGTTGCCAGATACATAACTATTAAAAAGTTTGGGAGCATTAAAAATTTTTAATGTTTTTCTTTTATGCTCACCAAGGCTGAGTTTATTTGATCAATACAGTTAAAATATTATGAAAATATTGTGAAATTTTGTTAAAATTTAAAACTGTTTTAAAATGTTATTTATTTCTGTTATGAGAAAGCTACATTTTCAGAATCATCATTCCAGTCTTTAGTGTTACAGTGTTATTTATTATTTAATTATAATTATGGACTATAATTATTACTGTAACTATGATAAATAGAACATTTAACGAGCAAAATTAATTTATTTTATATATCATTGTTTATTATACATAATTTATTTATCAAACTTTTAAAGGTTAGTGTGTATTCCTAATTTCACTAACCTTTGAAATTTAATTTTATTACATTTTGCTTCATTTTGTTTATTGCTATGCATCACTATTATATTAAAAGACTCTTTTTACTCTCTCTTTGCGTGTATCAAAAAATATTATTATCTCATTATAAAAAAAAATTACTTTACCAACTCCTTGTGCCAACATGTGTGTTTCTTTGTAAATGTATGTTTAATTTAATTATTAAACTAGATTAAAATGTAACTAAATTTATAAAAGTAGTACTTCCACAACACTGTAAGTTTTATATAAATAAAATAATATAAATAAAAATAAAAAAAGCAGCAGCCTCATTCGGCAAAATTTCTCCTTAAGAAAGGGAATCACATGTGTTTAGGGTAGCATAGCAATAGGTAAATTATGGCTACATTTTCTTTCATTTATGACTGGTACAAAAGAGAAAGCAAAAGAGGGAGAGTTGGTGAAGAAGGGATGATCAAGACTTATAAGAAAAAGCTGTGTGTGTTGAACAGGTTGTGTGTGTCAGTTATACGCCTACGTCCTCCTCACAAACATGGAGGAGGGGAGAGAGGGATGTGGTTCACCACAACAGCAACCAAGGTGACGATCTACCTTAACACACAGAAATACTCACATGTACAAGTACACGTATTTTCACACACCATGTCAAACTCCCACGCAGCTCCACAACACCCACAGACCCACGTGCTTTCTTAAACATGTTTACAGTTTAAGCCACAAGAACACTTGTGACTGACACACACATTAACCATACACTAATAACACAATAACCCTCTACACACACTGTTACACAGCCACAAGGCGGTATGCCTGTGTTACTCCTCAGAGTTTTCAAACAGCAGTTCATGAATAGATTTAAAAAAGAAAAAAAAGAAAAAAGGGTTTAAACACGTCCCCCACACACAGTAATTTCTCAGCTATTTCTTTTGAGTTGATATTACATTCTGCACTCTGAATGGAAGGCATTTTAAAAAGATACAACTCATCAAACTGTCATAGCAGTCACACCAGATTATTTTTTCTCAGTACAATAGGTGAATATTATGTCCTCTGTCTCAGATAATGATTAAATTGTGGATTTTAGCATCTAAGTGACTCTTTAAAAGATGTAATTTCAATGAAGTGCATGACAGTTTTTAAATTTTGCTGCTGTTTATATATTACATATATTATTAGCATCCTTATGAGTGATTATTTCTGTTTGGATTTATGAAAGGCTGTTACTTGGGAGATGAGGCCCTTTGGTACAGAACTGATATTAAAAAAAAACACCACCAGTGTTAATGTCATTGACGTAATTACTGACAAAACTTCTTGTCGGGGAATGTTTTTAGATTTCATCTGCAATAACAAAGAAAAAGTTTAAAAATAAGTAATAAAGCAGTTTAATAATCTTGACAAAACATGTCAAAATCTGTGTGTGTGTGTGTGTGTGTGTGTGTATGAGGTAGTTAGTTTTGTTATTGTTGAAACTAATACTTTTATTCTGACAGAATTGCTGTTTTTCTCAAAGTTCTGTTTATTTTGCTGCTTTCTTTAATAATAGGAAGAATTGTTTCTTAAAGTGAGCATATTAAAACAATTCCTGAAGAATAATGTGACACTAAAGACTGGAGAAATGACTGCTGAAATTTAGAAATATATATTAATATAGAAAATATATATTCAAATAGAAATCAACAGAAATCCCTTTAAATTGTAATATTTCACAGTATTATATGGTTTCTATAATAATTTGGTTAAATAAATGAAGCATGGAGAACATAAAAAAATGCTTTCAAATAACAATCTCTTTCTCTCTCTCTCTCTCTCTATTTATATATATATATATATTGTCAGTGCATAAACCACTGTAACAAAATTCCCACTAAACAATAATGGTCAAAAATACAAGTTTGAGAAACTACAAAATCACTGGTCGATTCTGATTTTACTGCTTTAAGTCTTTGAGATGAAACGTTTACTTTATGCTGAGAAAACACTTCGCTGTCATGGGTGCTTAATAAATCAGTTATCAGATCCCAAATATGCGATTACTGCCTGAGCCCTCCATGTCATCATATTCATATTACTGCACTCAGCAAAAGAGCAGTTGCCAAAAGTAAAGTGGTTTGGCCAGAATGATGGAGAGAGAGAGAGAGACAAGGAGGGAGGTGGAAGGGAGAAAGATGGAGGAAAAAAAGAAGTAAAACAGGAGAGACAATGTGAGGTGGGAGAGGGGAAGGAAGAGAGCGAAAGAGAGATGACTTGTATTGGCAGTGAAAAACGTGTCCAGAATGATCATATCTCAGTGACAGGGAAGCTACTCAGCAGAAGTGGGGAGTGTGTAAATGATCTGCCCCTGGACACACACACATACACATGCACACACACTGACCTTGCTCAGTCATGGGGGGAAAAATGAAAAAACTTGAGTTACGGTGTGAAATTAAAGGCGATCTACTGCACCTCTCAGTCATAAATCACCATGTAATTACTAGAGTCCATCGATCCCTATCTCTCTCTCCTCTCTCTGCCTCCTCTCTACGTCTCTCTCACCCTCATTCCTTCCGTCATTCTCTCATTTTTGCCTCCCTTTGTCTCATCTCTTTCATTTAACCTTTTACAGTCAGCCCATCTCTCTTTCTAGATGTATCTATCAGTGGGGCAGAAGTGAAGAGGTGGGTGTAGGCCGAGGGAAGATGAGCACTTCTACACCTTAAGCGGTGAAGCTCTGCTTTGGTTGTCGAATAATGAATAAGGCCCTGAAGTTGCCGGAGGAAACCACTCTGTTATTATCGACAGCCTCGGCCGCCACCTTTAACTTTGTTACCGTGAATCAATCAAAAAAATAAAGCAGCAAGGTACATTCAACACTTCAAACACAAAATATTCATCACAGTTTCGACTCAAACACAAATAATATGTGAGGATCATACTTAAAGGGATAGTAAAATAATAATCAAAATCAGTCAGTGTTTGCCCTCAGGTTGATCTAAACATATTTTGAATAATTTCCTGTAAAATATAGCAGCACTAGAAAAACGTGCCTTTACCAACATTTTTGCAAAACTCCAATACAAACCTGCTCTAGTGACTATAAAATAACTTTAATTTCTCTATCCAGAAATAATAATTGCAATGACAGATTATTGATTGAAAATACTTGTTTTTCCACGGTTCCTTGAACATTATGACCTTAAAATGCTTTTGCATGCATTCTATATAGAGGCTATAAAACATATTTTGTTCCTCTTTACAGATATAATGAGTATAATTACAGATTATTGCTTCGGAAGACTCTTTTTTGCATTACATAACCAGCTCCCTATGTATTGTTTTGATGTGGTAAACTTGCTCCGTAGCTTACCCAGTTGCGTACTGCGCTTGCGATGCAGAACATTAAAGTATAAGTCATGATAAACGATTTGCAGAAGCAAATGTTTTTATCTCATGTTTGTTTCAGTTATTACTGTCTAGGTTTTACGGTAGTGTTTGGTGTAGGTGGTATGCTATTTTCATATGCAATAGCATTAACCCTTTAGCTCTACACAACTGCTGCTATAAGGCTGCCAGATTTAAATTCTTTTCTTTTTTTTTCTTTTTTTTTGTCACAATCATTGGACATTTTCTCTTGCAACATTCAAGAAGGCAACATCATTTTGCTGAAGTGACACATTTTTCCAATCTTGTATACCTGGGTTGCTATATAAAATACAGTAGTGGCATCAAATTTGACATCTAAAAAATTATCTGGGCAGTGTTCAAGATTTCCACTCTGTTCTGATGTATGTACAAGATAGCTCAGTCATGTAAGTATAGCTCCTATAACTGCTGGAATTTGTAAAAAAATAAAAAATATAAAAAAAGAAAAAGAAAAATGTCACTTCTGCAAAAAAAATAAAATTTTTTTAAACCAAATATTTAAAACTGAATTAATAAGTAAGTAGGTGAAATAGAGCACATCTGTGTGTGTGTGTGTGTGTGTGTGCGCGCACGTGTAACTGTCTGTGTGCAAGGCTCCTGACACAACGACAAGTGTACTGAAAACATTCACACTTTCATACCAACTGGAAAGAAATATGACAAACATGGAATGTAACGGCATTGCTTTTGTAATACTGAAACATGGTGCAATATGTATGACTAAAACAGTTGATAAATACTTTTATGTTGAATCAGAAAAGATAAAACTCTGCAGTTCCAGTGAAATTCTTCTTTACCCAAAAGGGTTTCTTTAAGGTGACAGTAGGTCAGCCTAATGTGCTTAGCTCATTCTCATCTGTTACTGGGTAGGTGGAAATGCGCAATTGTGGTCACTTTGATTCAGTTAGACTGAAACTGATCAATAAAGAAAGTCATTTCAAGAGTCATTTAGGCATTGATCAACTGAAAATATGTGTGTGCCTATTGCTTTGGCCTCAGGACAGGTTTATAAAATAAGAGGTACAATGTGATGGATTACAAGTGCTCAAAAAGAATACACAATTTTTAAGGGCTGCATTGCTGTTTTAAGTATAATTTGGTATATTGGACAGTAGATGAAAGCACAATTGTTTCCTTAGAATTTCTATGTCTTGTAATGCTTATGCTATTTTACCAGAGCAAAGTGCTGAAAAAATAATGATTTAAATATTAGAACATTGCATATATAATCAGTTTAGTCAACACTAAACTCTATCAGAATGATTTAGAAATAGAGGCAACATCAAATATTAATTATAAGCATCTTCTTTAAACTTCCTGTGTGACTAACTCGGACAGAAATGAAAAAAAATGCACCATGTTGCTCATCAAAACTGAAATGGAACTGCACTTTTGTGTTTTTGTGTAGTCTTGCATGCAGGAAGCACTTTTATTTCTACTCCACTAGATTCTGTTTGAACAGAATAATCCAGTACTACAAAGCTCACAGTGTCTTTAAATCTCTTAAAGTCCTATTTTCACCTGACACTGACGAAGATTATACATAGTGAAGTTTTAATATAACCTTCTCTTCCAATTAAAGTGAGCTGAAGTACAGAAACCTTACCAACTGTTTAAAAATAGCTAATCAATTCAGACACGCTACATACATAATTCTAGGCTTTTCATTTCCATTGGTTGGAAATTTTCAATGATGGGTCATGCTGAGGAAAATCATGCTCTGATAGTCTGTTAGTTCTGCTATTTATTCAGCTATTTATCTTCCTTTATTTAAGGCTCACGGTAGGTGTAGAGTTAAGGTTAACCTAAGAAATGTTGCTTCTAAATACTACTTGTCAAATTATTACTTAACAGTAAAATAGGAAATAAGTTTATTTACAAAAATATTTACACATAAAAATACTGATTAAAATCATAGTGTTCAATAGACATCCAAATGTGTTTTTAATCCAAATAGGACATCATTTTATTTTATTATTTTATTTTATTTTGTGTATTTCTGCTTCTAAATGCTACTTACTGTAAGTTTAACATATGGTAATGCAAATAACTGAACAAATATATTAAAAATAATAATAATTATTAAAAAATGTTGATTGAAAGTGTAATCTGATGTGAATATAACTCATGAGTATTTTAATTCATTTAATTTTTTATACAATTTTATACAACTTTTTTTTTCACTTAAATTTATGGGTTTCTGGTTGTGCAAATGTTTTTAAAATGCAACTTGCTTGCTTGTCTCTGCACTCTGAATAGGGATTAGCTTTAGTGTAAACTTTCCACCTACAAAAAGGACCATATGATTTTTTTTTATTTATTAGTTTTTTTTCCTAGGTTAATCTACTTCTATTAAAGACCCGTTTAAAGTGCTTGTCAGGGATGCCTGGAGAACTCTCAAAAAAATGTTAAGAGAACGTTTCCTAGATAAGCCTGGCTGATTTGCTGATGGAAAATGATGTGTGTCTGCTGACAGGCTGCTTGAAGTATAGTTGTTGGCTGTCATAGTGATGCTATCTCTTCACCAATCAAAGCACAGGTAGGGGATGACAGGAAATTTATCTCTGTGTTAGAGAGCTCTATATCTCATGGCCTCAATTACAGCAAAGAGTGTTAAGCCTTCATTCAGAGGAGTGTGTATGTATGTGCGTGTATTTTTGATGGTGTAAAAGAGGAAGAAAGACGTGAATCAACAGCAATATCCTGACAGCAAGCAGGGGGTTTTGAAGCCCTGATAGTGAGATCACATAGTAGCGATGTGCTTGAGTGTGCATGAGTGAGTGTGTATGTGTAGGGACTAAAAAAAGAAAGCTATACTATATATGACTTTACATTTATTGTTATATGTGCTTAAACATTAAGCTCCAAGCTTATCTAAAAATTTTTCTTCTTAAGTGAGTAATTTTTTTTTATGGGTCACCTCTGCATAGGACTTAATTGGTAAAGGGCCTTATTACATGACCCAAGAAAATGTTCATGGTTTTTCCCTGATTTTGATGGTAAGCACAAGTGAAATATTACAGAGACATTTTGCAGCTGAAAAACAGCTGATGACAGCATGAATTTCCATGCTGGTTTATGCTGTTTAATTCTGGTTTACTGCCGGTCCAGCTGGTTTACCAGCACAGTCTGTTTGCTCGATTGTTTTGCTGATGTAGTTATTGAGCCTATGTGGGACAAATATCATTTTTTTGCTGTTGCTGTTCCACGTCCTTAAACTTGAATGAAATCCAAAACATTAAAAATAACAAATTGTAAACTTGTTATATTCTGAAAGCTGAACCTCGACTGCCACATGACTGCCGCAAATTCATTTAGTTGCTACTTGTACTGCCATAGAAATTAAAGACTCAAAGTCCGAGGACTTGGACAGCTCCAAGTATAATGACACATTACGAACATTTCTTCACTGCGAACCATGAGGAGAAGTGCTGGAGTAAAACTTCTTCATGTAAATTTAATATTCTGTTTCAGTTGGAATTATGTTAATATACTCCAATAAAGTCAGTAACAACTTCCAGTTCATGCACACTTGCAGACATGACTTGACGTTTTGCACCTTTAAAACAGCCCCTTTAAAATATTATTCAAAAACTTTCAGAAAGTTCAGAACTTTGTAATTTGTCAACTACACATGTGTAGCTCAAATCATAAAATATATGAGTTGCATTTATATTATATTAATGAGAATAGCAGCCAGAAATGTTCACACATGTTCACAGCTAACTGGTTTTATCCAAGAGAAGTTGCTTGTATGTAAAGTTGTTTATGAATACTTCCAACTTATAATTTATGCAATTCTTAATGAGACATTACATAACATGCAACATATAGTGAAATACAAAGTTCAAAATAAAGAGGCATAACTTCTTTTTAGTTTAGAGTTTAATAGGAAGCATGTTAAACATGCTAATGTTTGAGGAGGGAGTTTGGGAGTTCATAATTTGCTATAATTTTCTTTTCTTCATGTGGGGGATGGTTTTGATAAGTTAAAGTGTTGGTCCTGGGTTTAAATCTGAACGGTTGACTTAAGTGCAGCACAATAGATCCATAGACAACTGAGGAGCCTCAATTAGAATAACAAATAAAAGCTGGGCTTCCCCTGTCACACACACACAATACACACTCATCACACACACAATTACCCTCTTACACACCACACACACACGGTATTCTCTCTGTCTCTCTCACTTACGATTTTCACACACATATTCCCCTCTGTCTTTCCCTCACAAACATACACCTTCTCTCTCTTTTTCACTTTCTTCAGACTCTATAGGGCAGAAAACAATAGGTAGTAAATAATCAAATTAAACGCATGTTTTAGCAGAGAACTTCTGGAAGCTTTCAGCTCCATTAGCTCCAGAAAGGAAGGAGGGAGAAGGGAGAAAGGGGAGGAATGGACAGGGAGGGAAACAGGGAGGGAGAGGAGTGGTGGGAGAGCAAGAGGAAGGAGAGCTGAACGCTTGCCAGACCATCACATTTGGCCCAAATGAGGCATACACTAATGCTGCCTCTTCAGAGTATCTAAGAACTGTGTATGCGTGTGCGTGTGTTAGAGAGAGAGAGATTCTTTGGCTCCTGTCTGTATCAACTCATCAGACTTGCAGGCCACCCAACAGAAGCTCTCATCCTGCTTTATTTAGCTGTTTAACATTGAGCGTGTGTATGTGTTTGCATGCCCATAGTGAGGGCTGGTTTGTTCTAATCAAATCACACAGGGTTTTGAATTGTGGAGTGCACTCATGTTTGTTGCATTGCATTGTAAACATCTCTCTGATCTCTCTTAGGTTGCTTATGGGTATAATAGTTTTTGTTTCCTTACATATTATCAGTTTTTAGAATCTCTAATTGTCAACTACAATCATCAACCTCCCTTCATCCTGTGTAAAATCATATCTATCTCTTTATCCCAGTTGAGGTTAATTCTGCAGAACAGTTTGGTCCACGCTGCTGTAAGCATTTCCGCAGTAGTCAGCACTGTCTCGATTCATTTTGATTTAAACCCTCAAACCGTGCTAAAAATCCTACTCATGGAAACTAGACTGAGTGATTTCAAAGGGCATTGGAATTAAATGTTAAGAGAAATATGATGTTAGGTTTTAAGTGTTTAGAACTGGAGGGGAAAAAAGCAAAAAGAAAATTGCATGTGTCTATTTAACAAATACATTCTTGTTCTTTTTTAATTCTCATCTGTCCCGTAGTCTGCCTTGCTGTGGCTATTTTTAATCTTGGAATTGTATTAATGTTCTGAGCCTGGAATAATAGGAATTTAAAGCAAGCATGCTTGTTGAGGAAACTATAACGGTCCAATTATAGACCACCAAACTGCCCAGCAGGGGCAATGTGTTTGTCTAAAAAAATATTATGGATCATCCCTTCTTTTTAGTTAAAAAAAAATAAAAATCAGCATTGCAGGATTTGATTTTTTTTTTTATTGTATTACTGTATGTCAATCAGTCAACATCAATGAGAAATTAAAGATGTTTGAAAATTGAAAATGCAGGTAGGCTAGACAAGATAGTTTAAATTCATAAAAATAAAATAATGACATGTCACAATCATCACAAAAACCCATCATAGTGACGCACATGAAACATAAACAACAGCATAAATGCATTCAACAAGCATAAACAAATGTAATGTTCATGCATCATCAAAAACAATTATAT
>JAUCNO010000626.1:4331658-4343905 GCA_032353835.1 Enteromius viviparus | reverse complement strand
TGATTTAAGTATTTGCTAAAATATAGGTTACACACCCTTACTATTTGGCTACTTTATATATCAGTAAAGATATGGCATTTTAAATAAATAGGACATTATGAATAAATACAAGACATTTTAAAAATATTTGTGTCTTTTAAAAGTATTTTACAGTATCATTTATGGTATCAGTTAACAGGATTTAGCTCTTTCCTTGTTTTTGTCTGACACAATTATTTATTTATTTTACATAAGTAACGCTAATTTAAATAAAAAATGAATCAGTGGCCTATACAAAGACTTAATGTGCTAGGAAATTATTTTGCTGCTTGCTCATTATAATTTTACAATACTACTATGTTGTTATAATTATCATTATTAAACTAATTTGTAACTAAGCTAGTGTAATGAATAAAAAAGTAGGCTATTAGTATTTTGTCACTCTCCATATTATACAATACAGCTTAAATTACAATACATGATAACATAAAGTGCCAATCACTCAGCATCTGTCCCTCTCTCTCCCTCTCTCTCTCTTCTCTCTCGCTTTCTGTTTGGAGGTGAGCTAAAGCGCAGAGAGCGGCAGCAGCGGCACTATTCAGTCACTGGTGACAGTGGAGTGGAGTCGTACATGTGACACTGTATGTCTCAGCGCTCCTCTCGGGATATTCTCTTCAGTTCGTCTTTTGAGCGCTCCTCCTGTCTCCAGTCCTGTCTCTCCTCCTGTCTCCAGTCCTGTCTCCCCCCGCGCTCCTTTAATCCGTGTCGCAGTGAGAGAAAGGGAGAAAGGGGAAGAGGGCGCGGAGAGAATAGCGAACCGGTCCCCGCATCATTCCAGATGGCTGCCTCTGAATCAGCGGATGAGATTGGGCTCTCGGGTTCAGAGCTGTAAGGAGCTGGTGTTCCGGAGAGAGGCGGCTTTGGTCTGACAGCTTCCCGCTCAGCAGTGCCTCTGGTTCGGCTTAAGGTAATATCCCGTCGACTGGAGATGGCGAAAGTGAGGTTTATTTTGAGTTACGTTTAGTGTTGTAACTTTGTGCTGAATGGGGTGCTGTTCGTCTTTGTGTGAGAGATGTAGAGATGCGCTGTGTTGGAATGTCACGTTACCGGTATCCAACCGGAGATGCTGTGCGTTTAATTTTACTCGCGCTGTCTTTAACCGGTTTATCGCTCTTTTACTCAATTATAGTGTCTCTAAATCAGTTCTTTATGCGCGACTGATAACGGTTTAGTTTTTGAAAAAGCATCCGTTAATGCGCAGGCACATGTTTGTGTTTGCCGTCGTTGTATAGTCTATCAGTGTCTTGGACTAATTTAAAGTATTTGAAAACATTTTCTAAATTATTATTTTGGATAACAGAACATCTGAACGTTTTAACAGCTACTTTTAGAAACCTTGTTTTAGACTTTTTTGTTTGTTTGTTTTAGACATCATCACCTCAGGTAATTTTTTGCATAAATTGTTAATATTATAGAGACATTGTAGCTTGTTTATTTTTTTTTTATCAAAATGTGTTGATGTATTTAGTCTGTTGAATATGAGAGGACCGAGGCAAAAAATGTATGATACATTAATTCTATAGAATTAGTATTAATGCAAGTTAAAGCAGGCAAAGATCTTATGCGATGTTTCCCAATTCAAAGAATGCGCCGCCTCGCGGGGAAACACGCACACGCGCGCGCATGGTTGGTTGCACTATGTTAGTTAGGACATCTCACAGACGCCGTTTTTTTCTGGTGCTATTTATTAAACCTAAGCCTTACACAAACTTGTTGACGTTCGTTATGAAACTAAACATGACATGGTTGATTTTAATGATCCTTCTAAATTGTGAGGACCACTTAAAATATTTAAATGTATTTTCAAAAGCATTAGCAAGTAATAGCCAAATCTACACACAGCAAGATAGGCTGCAGACTGGATTAAACTCGCTGATTATTCTGTTATTAAAAAACACAGTTGAACAGTAAAATAATAGGCTAATCCACACATCCCAAAAGTCACTTGTGATTTTATAGTGTGTCATGTAAATGTAAATTACCAGTGCCACAATCTCTAATAATCCACTCTCTAAGTAAAGCCTATTTTCTCAGTTATAACATGTAGAAATATTCTTGTGGTAATCTGAGTTTTTTTCCCGCTATGAAATTCATCTTGCACCTCGATCTCACATTCCCACCTTCTTGAATTCCCCTATGATGTTCTCGCGCAATGCTGTAATCTGTTATTTCAATCTTGTGTAATTCATGTCCCTTTAATTACGTACTCCGATATCACACAGACCGTGACATGCACATAGTCGCACACACTCATAAACAGAGAGTGAACAAGTGCACTTGTTGGATGTACTAGATTTAATGTGCAAATGCATGTACTAGTCAGTGCACTTAATGAGAGTTTATATTTATTTTCTTGCAAATCCTCCTCATTGTATTTGCCCCTACCTGTTTTAGGGTGTCTACAAATGGAAATCGAAAGTGCATGCTTTAGCTTCCACCTCTTTTTTATGCGGAAACAACTTTAAAGATAACATGCAGTCGTGCAGATTACCTGATGGGCATAAAGTATATATGTGACACAGTTGATTCCCATTAGACAAATGATGAATCTCTCCCTTAGAGCCACCCTGTGGCTCCTATTGGCTCATCCTCCAACTTCCTATTTATATACGGCCAATCACACACTCCTCCCGGGAAGTGTTGGCCACAGCTGGTGAAGTGTTGATTGAAAACAACCTGAAGGCTGACGGCTGTATTGCCCCTCAAGAGCATCCATACACACCCTTGATGAACACTTGTGTGACAGAAAAACACATGCATATCAGAGATGGTTAAGGTTATAGTAAAATATAAATTTTCTTTTCTTTTGTAATCTTTATTCTCTGCAGGTTTCTTGGGGGTCAGGAGAAATCTCAGGACATGGAGGGTTGCTAGTTGGATGAGGATTCATTTCAGGAGCAGCTGAGAGTGTTGTCACAAAACTCTTTTGGTTGCCTGTCTTGGAAGCGAATTTGCCAGTTTTGTGAGATGGTCACATGACTGCAGCATGATTACCAAAAAAGCCAATTTGCAGCTTTAGCCCGCCTCAGCGAACAATCAGAGACTCCCACCCACACGCACTCCCACACATGTGCGCCGTTTGCCATGAATCTGGCCACCAAGCTGCGGAGGAATCTGAGGAGGCTGGTCATCCTCCTCGCCACCTTCTGTATGGTCAGCATTTTAGTCTCCGCCTACTACCTTTACACAGGCTCCACCCAAGAACTGGACCTCTCGGACCGTGCTGTAGGGCCAGACTGTGCCGACCTCCGGGCGCTCCCCTTCCGACAGTCAGAGCCTCGGACGCCTAAACCGATCGATCCTTCACGTAAGGATCCGGTGGTGTTGGTATTTGTAGAGAGTCAGTATTCTCAGCTGGGACAGGACATCATCGCCATTCTAGAATCCAACCAATTTCGTTACCATGCCGAAATAGCGCCAGGCAAAGGTGACATCCCACCTCTAACGCACAAAGGCCGTGGACGCTATGCACTGGTCATCTACGAGAACCTTCTCAAGTATGTCGGGATGGACGCATGGAACCGTGACCTTCTGGATAAATACTGTGCTGAATACAGCGTTGGAGTCATCGCGTTTCATAGAGCAAGTGAAAACTCCCAGCCTGCACTGCAGCTTAGGGGTTTCCCTCTGACTTTGCGTACAAATGTTGCACTTCGAGACTGCTGCGTAAACCCCCGCTCACCACTGCTTTACATAACGCGGGCGGAAGTGGATCGTGGCCACTTGCCAGGAGAGGACTGGACTGTGTTTCAGTTCAACCATTCCATGTATGAACCAGTCCTACTGGCTAAAACTCGGCCCAGTGAGAGTGGAGCGGCCCAGATCATACCCGGTCCCCAGGGTCTCCATGCCACCGTGGTGCAGGACTTGGGCCTGTACGATGGGGTGCAGCGTGTGCTGTTTGGACATGGGCTGAGCTACTGGTTGCACAGACTTATACTGGTGGATGCCATCGCTTATCTCACAGGCAGGAAGCTGTCACGATCTCTGGAACGTTACATCTTGGTTGACATAGATGATATTTTCGTGGGGAAGAAAGGGACAAGAATGAATGTGAATGACGTAAAGGTAAGAATATAAATAAATGTAAATACATTTTCAATCACACTTTATTTTAAGGTTGTGTTTTCACTATTAACTATTAATTACAATTACTGCTTTTTAATAGTTAATAAGGTTGTTGTTAAGTTTAGGCATTGGGTATAAGAATGTAGAATATAATCATGCAGAATGTGCTTTATACACTAAGTAATAAGAAAAAGCCAATATGCATTCGAATAAGTGAGAATTGGTCTCTATACTAAAGAGTTACCAAATTTTCTTAATAAATAAATTATTAATTAGTGCATTGAAATGGTGTCATGATAGGATGCATCAACAGAGACATTCAGTATACACACACAAAATTATTTCCAATCTGTCCAACTAATCAAGACAAAACAAAAACTAGTACCCAAGCTCTAGTTAGCTGTGTGGGATTTTGGAAGAAGCATTTGGTTAATATTTAGTCTGAGTTCCCCTTCGCAGGTGTTCACGTCTGATTTACTGAATGTGAATGTTTTTGTGGACAAGAAGGGGATGTTGTGTGTGTGTGTGTGTGCGTCACTGAATTGGAGTGGGTGTTTGAGTTGGCCTCAGTCAGTATAAAGAGGCTATTTAGAGGGACAAGAGCAGTAAAATGGTGTTCATTCTCTCTTTCACACACTCATTCATAATCTCGTTCCCACGTTTGGCCCCTCTCTGAGGCTGTTCAACAGATTGAAGGGCCGCTCACACTCCATTGTGAGATGACTTCATGACTTCCAGAGCTTTCAGTTTGAAGTGCATGCACATGAGTGTATATAAATTAATGCAACAATTAGAAAGTGATACACTATTATGAGGGAGTCAAGTAAAGTACATTGCTGAAACACATTTGATCTAAAGAAGAAAAATTCTGCCATAATGTTCTGATTTTGTTCTAAATCTGCATGATGTTATTTATTTTTTTTTTTCTTTGTTTGTTTGTTTTCGTGGAACTTGCGATTTTTTTTGCGAACTGTTCCACAGCTCTTTCTAAAGTTGGTAGAGAACTCTTAAAAATAAAAAAATAGCCATGAAAGTAGTCCATACACCTTCTAAAAGTATTTTCTAGCTAGGCTTTTTATGAGAGGCAGACTAAAATTAAATTAAATGAATGAAAATTTAATGAATGTCCAGTTGGGGAAATTCAGTACGATGGCAGTACATAGTGACTCACTTTAACACTTAACAGAGCTTTTAAAGAGTGTAGTGATCCTGAGTGCAGAGCCCTTAACACACACTAAATCTAAGGTTAAATGGATTCCATCTTTTATCATGTTAAGGAACTCATGTGTCAGGTTTGAAACAAATTTTCCTTTTTGGGTGAAACTTTGTTAGCACACTTAAACAGTTTTACAATATTTAAATGGGCATGTTGGTAAGTACAAATCAAGTAGATGCATATTTCTGTGGCATACACATACATATTTAATAAGAGCGATTATAAATGAGGTACCTAGCACATCTTTGTCACATTTTAAAATATTGAACCCACTGACTATATAATGACTCATTCGTTATACATTCTCCTTATGGGTCATTTCCTTGTGAACTGTCCCTCCGATTTCAAACAAAAAGACTCTATAAACAGCGTGGTACCATTATACCTAGCATGGGTACACATTTAATTTCCGAATCTAATGTTCTCAGAGAAAGGTTAGTGGCTAAGCATGTGACACCTCCCCAGATGTTGCTAGCTAAGAATGTGCCCTGTCAGATTCTTCCCGATTGGTCTGAGCTAATTTAGACCTGGCAAATGAGCCAGCGGTAAGATGGAGGTTCTGGAGGGGGTGCTCAGGGAGAGAGTTAGATCTAGTCGCTCTGGAGCACGACTGGAAATGTCAGCGGAAAATTCCCAGAGGATTCTGGGGAAAAACAAGGCGTGTAGTGATGGGGGAGAGAAGTGGGAAGGCTTTGATCCACCAGCCATTGTTTTTAGCCACTGTTACTGCTGGTTATAGAACAGCCTCTGACTGTTTATGGTGCTGTTCCAGAATCCAGAACAGGTGCATGTGTTTGTGCGTGTGTGAGGAGAGGCTGATACTAAGCCAGTGGAATGAAATGGCAGATAACAGCTAATCAATGGAAACCCATGGTTCTTAACTGGTGGTTCACGAACCAAAAATGGGTCATGAGTCTGTTCTGATAAATACAGGATTGAGTAAGCAATGCTAAATACCAAAAATAAAATGTAAGTAATTATATAAGCACACACTGTTAGGCTAATGATCTTAAAAGCAAGGAGAAAAAAACAGATCAGATAAAAGTGTGTATAAATAGTACACCAAATAAAGCTCATGCATAGGAAAACTGTGTATTGTGTGCATGCTAAGCACTGCATATAATATCAATGACAAAGTCCATTTTTTTATATTAATACCACAAGTTTTTGTTTTTATTTGATGTACTATTTATACACATTTTCAAGAGTGGGCTCCGAGATAACCTTCCTTATATATGTCGCTGTATATATGTAGAAACTGGATTTGTGGAAAGAAGACAACATATAATCTTCACTTTCAAAAACCAAATAAAAAAACACAGCCAGACTGTCAAATATGTGTTCACTTCAATTGAATACCACTGGTTTGTAAAATATCACAGAAAACTTCTTCTCTGTTAGATTACTGTAACAATCATACAACAGATACTTCTTGACTTTTGTTAGAATAGGCTCATCTTGTGTATTTGTAGGGAGTATAAAGATGAGAGAGAGAAAACAAGAGTCAGAGTGAAAGAGAAAGGAACCCTGTGTGCTCTAGATGTAGGTGTTGTAGATTAGAATGTCACTCTTAGTGACTGGTTGCCATATCTCCCATCAGCCCATGGGGCAGGCTGAAAAAACAGGGGACACCAGTGATAAATGACTTGATGCACACTTGCACACACTCGCAAACACAAATGGGATTTACCCTCACTTTACGTGTGTGTATGTGTATGTGTGTGTGGATTCCCCAAGCAGAGATTCTGCTGAAATTGCAGTTAAAGTGACCTTGTGTTGGTGATTGTATAACAGGGCATTTCAGCACAGCTTTGTGTATGTTAAACTTCGCTTTTGTATAGTAGTGTGTGTAAGTGACAACATGTGTAGTACTGAACCTAAACTGTAGTTCAATGGAGTATTTATGAATTTTATTTTGTACACTTATTATTTCAATTTAAAATAATTGTTTTGTATTTTAATATATTTTTAAATTTAATTTATTCCTGTTATGGCAAAGCCGAAATTTCAGCAGTTGTTACTTAAAATACAAATCTTCTGTAACAATGTAAATTACTTTACTGTGCCTTTAATTCATTTAATGCAACCTTTGGTATCTCCTTTGAAGGAATCTTGAGTAAAACAATCACCTGAACAGAAGAATAAAAGTATTAATCACTTAAAAAACAAAAAACATCCAACTTCTAAGATTTTAAAGAAATTGTGAATTAGCTTACCACCTTTTCAAGATTTTATTCTTTTAAATTTTTTTTAGGGTCACTGACATTATGGTTTTGTGTATTTGTATAGCAAGGATAGTATTTAAGGCCAATTTTATAGGCATTAAATATATTGTAAGGTGCTAAACATAAAAAAGCAACAAATAATAGAGATGGCTATTTCCTCGTCAGCTGCAGTTTTTCCATTTAATTTAGATGAATCAGTAAATCTCAGTAAAAGGATTCAGTGGTTAATTTTTGCCATCGTTTAAAAATGTTCACTGTGCATCATTTTTATATATTAAACTGTTGGAAGCAAATATATAAATAAATATAGCAGTTTATTACTATGCTTACAGTTGTGGAACACCAAGGAATGACTTGATTATTTTTAACTGGATTTTGAAAGTGTTTGACATTTATTGTATTCTATTCTGGCTTCAAAGGCTAGTTGGTCGAAATGAAGGTTTCTCTGAAACAAATCACTCTTTTCAGTTCAAAGCAAATGCATAAATATAGAGACTGTTAGCTACAGCACATAGTCATGGTCATTGTGTGTGTGTTTGCATGGTGAGTATGATTCTTGACTTTGAAACAGCATATAGATGAGGATTAAAGACAAAGCTGCCACTTCTTCAAGTGCACACTGACTTCAACATAAGCTGTAGAATCACAGAATCACAGCGAACAGAATCACAATATCAAAGCTATACCTGCACACATTCAGACAGAGACAGAGAGCAGAATCAAAGTGACTCCTGAAGCCTTCCTCTCACACACCAGCTCAAACATACACACAAATATGGGTTAGAAAACAAGGGAAATGAGAGAGAACAAAACAGCCTCTTATTTCCGTTTTGATTTAGTTAGGAAATTAAAGAAATAGTTCACCCAAAAATGAAAATAAAAAAAAATGCTAAAAATGTACTTGCCCTAAGACCATTCAAGATGTCGATTAGTTTATTTATAGCAACATTTAGAAGTATATAATTTGCCTCTTATATATAATATAAGAGCCTCTTCTTTGAATGGGTACCATCAGAATGGGAGTCCAAAAAAACTTATAAAAACCTTATAATACTCCACATGCAATCCACACCACTACAGTCTATCTGTTAAGGTTTTGTGAAGTGAATAACTGCATTTGTAAGAAACAAAACTATAAAAAAAAGGCATTTAACTTTAAAGCATTTGAAGTTTTAACATTCCATAAACCATAATAATGCATCCTTCAGTACAAAAAAGTAAATTCCCTGTTGTCCTCTCATATCAAAACCCACCAACATTAAAACTGTTCTGGACTGTTTTTATGTCTTAAGTGTATATTTCTCTCCTGATTTAGATGAGATGACTTTTCACTGGAGAAAGCAATATAACAGAGTGAGGACTTTTTTCAGGATTATGAGGAATATTCTAGCCAGAAGCAATGATGTGAAGTTAATACGGTTCAATGATAAATGTTTATTACAAACAGCTTTTTGCTTCACAAGATGTTAATTAATGGACTGAATGGAGTTTTGTGGATTTCTTGTGTACTTGGATTTATTGTAATGTTTTTATCAGCTGCTTGACACTCATTCTGATACTGTAGCACCCATTCACAGCAGAGAATCCATTAGTGAGCAAGAGATACAATGCTACGTTTCTACAAATCCTCTACATATTGCATTGCATATGGTAAATTGTCATCAAACTTTTACTTTTGGGTGAGTTATTCTTGTAGGACTTGTAGAAAAGGATTGTGGGATGTACCTTGTGGATATATGGTGTTTTTGTGTTGTAAATACCAGATTAACACAGCAAATTTACAGTGAAATGTGTACTTGAATAAAAAAAAAAACTTAGACTAATCAAGTCTAATCTATAGTATAGCTGCATCTGACCAGGAACCACACATTTAGACTGGAAGAGACATTTTGTCGGACATGTAAAGCTTTAAAGCTACCTTACTAGCTGCCTTGCTGTTTAGGGGCAACTTTCTCTGATGTGTATCAGTCTCCACAAAAAATAGCAGAAAATATGTAGGAACTTATATTCATCCCAAATTCTGCCCTGAAGTGCTTATTGAATCAACCAGTTCCTTGTTAACATGACTTCTCTTCCCTGAGGGCCGATAAAAAACCCCTGTGAGCACATACTCCCGGAAGTTGTATGTGATTAGAGCTCGCCAGATTGAGCAAGTGCTTTCCAGTTTTGTGTGCAATATGCATCTGACTGTGGGTGGTTCATGCCGTCTGTGAATATAGAACTAACAGTTTTTAGCAGTAGCTGTGCTGCGTATTTATTCAGTGATTAATTCTGATGTTTTGACACATTTCAAAATCCTAATGTTTGGTAATATTGGTGCATAACCTTTAACCTTAGTGATACTGAGTGAGAAACCGTAGTGAGAAAAAGTCTACAGAAATGTATTGTAGCAACAATGACCGCAGCCAGTGATGGAGCAGAAAATGAAGGAAGTGTGAAACTTTTTTGTATTTGTTCTTACAGAGTGTACTTTGGGTGACCTGGTTCGAGTACCAATTTTTGTTTTGTTTTTTCAAGTCCCACCCCCATTTTCCACTTTGCTTCCTGTCCAATCTAATTAGTCAAGTCTAAGTAAAGGTAAAAAGACAAAAAAAAAAATGAGTGCACACACCAACTTGGAAAGCCACCTGTTCTACATGTCTGGCAAAGTCCTAATTTCAGTGGTAATTTCACAGTTCTTTTGTATAAACAGACTGCTGAACGGGAAAACCTCTAGGTCAGAGATTTTGTAAATTGGGCTTGATTGTGTAGTGTGCTCTCCGTTATTCTATCAAGTCCTCAGACTGAAAGAATGTTGAATAATGCAAACAGGGCCGTGATTTTGGTAGTTTGAAAGTCATGTCAACCTGACACTTTTAGTGCAGATTTATACTGAAGCATCAGTCTGATGTTAAATCTGAGCTATAAGAGGTCAAATACAGACCAACCAGAGAAAAACTCACACACCAGACCTATTTTCAGAAAGTATTGATCCAATGATATTTCTGCTCTGAGTAAGATGGAGCTGGTGTATGTGTGTTTCCGTTAAAGGGCTACGGAGGTTGCTAAGCAGCTGTCTTCATTTTTAGCCGCACACTCACGTCAACAACACACTCACACATGTGTGTCCTCTCACACTTGACACATTATGAGCCGTGTTCGGGAAGCTACTTGCCAAGCTACATAAAATACAGACAAGCTATCTTTAAGAAACATTGTTTACAAATAACAAAAAGTAGCTAACTGAAGATAAGTGGATGTTATCTATAAATGATATATACAGTTTAAAAAAACATAATGGCACCAACCTCAGTATATTAATACATATAGATTTACACTAAACACAACTAAAAATAGTGCAATATTGGTGTTACAAACTTGATAGATAGCAGTGTTTAACAAAATGTATGTTTTAATGCATTCCAATTGAATCAGTTAAGGTATTTTTGTACCAGTTCTTTAGAATCAACTGTCTGAATGAAACTGACTCACTAAAATTACAATATGTGTGGAAAAACAGGTGTAGTTTCAGCCGTTTGACACATTTAATTCTGTAGAATTTGTAACCATGTTAAATATATTGCAATATGTTGCAATATATATATATACTGTATATTTGAAGAGATAAAATTGTACTGTTCTGACTCAATAGAGTAGGTTATTGTTTTGTTAAATAAAGTTTTGCTAAGATAAGAGGCCAGTATATTACATGGATAGACACAGAAAGAGATTGGTAAGAGGGAGGGGAAACAGAAAGCTGTGTTGCTGAGAAAAGAGTGTTGCTGTGACAACAATATGTTTGGCATTTGTGTGGGATTATTTCTTTTTGCCAGCCTTCTCTTCCACCTTAATTTTTGTTTTCTTTTTCTTTATATCCCCCCCTTTACACAAATACGGATGTACAAGCTTTAGCAATCGCCTGCTTTAAAAAGCATAGTTTATCTAGATGATACTCATCCTCTCTTCATCTGTATCATGGTTCATGTCTCTTCTAATCCAGATTTTACCCAAAAAGAGAGTCTGTAAGTGCTTTGTACATTTAGGCTGGGTGTGTTAAAGTCCCGTTGTAGAGATGTCCCTGTGTAAGCAAGAAAAATACACATTATGCAGAGCTGTTGTTTCCACTGCAACTCAGGTCAGGAACGGGCTAATGTTGCAGCTCTCTAAAGGAAAGTTATGTTTAAAACATTCATCCACCTACATCTGTAAACACAATATAATAGTAATAGTGTCAGAAGAGTCATGTCTATTCAAACTGAGTGGGCATGTGTCTCCTTAGATTTCATAGCCAAGTGAATTTTGAATGTAACTTCAGAGACAAAAAAACAATGTTTGCTTCTTAGATAAGTAATTTGTTTGTTTATTGGAGCTTAAAAATGTCTAACACACTGTGGTTAGTTCAGCTGAGCTAACTCCCTAGTAAAAAAATTACTGTCCCACTTTAAATTTACCACTTTAAATTTAGTAACTACATGTGTATGTAGTAAGTATGTAACCACAGTGTAAGTACACACCGGTACATAGTATCTACAGAAGTAATATTTCTGTAACTTCAAACATGTAACAACCCTCAGAATGGTGTGTCTAAGTACAAATGTGTAACAAGACTAACAGCACTTTTTGGTAAATAAAGTGTTACACTTTATATTAAAGGAGCATTAGGTAAGAAATGGCCAAAACTGGTACTGCAATCACTTTCAAAATACTGCTGAGCGGTGTC
>JAUCNO010000626.1:4291552-4310952 GCA_032353835.1 Enteromius viviparus | reverse complement strand
TCTGTTCTGCTCTGCGTTTACCAATAAACAGCCTGCAAATGAACCCGCACGTCTCCTCGCCTCGTTCTCATAACACAAGCACTGAGCAGATAAATTTATGCAGTGCTAAATGTTTGTCTATATGCACATATGCATCACAGAACCAGTCATAACTATAAAGAGCTTTCTCTTCGGTGTAATTTTAAGGTTTTTTTTTCATATTCAGCCACAGTCATGACAAGCAACAATCAATAGGATGTATTACAGTGATATCTGATGTATCATGTGCCACTGAAGACTGGAATATTGAAAATTCAGCTTTGCCACCATAAAAATAAATGAATGCAGCCTTATTTAAGAAACATAAAAAGGGGCATACTTTACACTGCATAAAACTTGGAAAGAGGTCCTGGAAAATGATCACTGTAAAAGAGTGAGAGCTTTTCTGAATTTCGATTGGTGTTAGATATTTAGAAGTTCTAAGTCATCCATTTCAGTCCTTGATTACTTGTGTATAATTGTTTATAAAAGAATGTTATTTGCCTGTGTATGTGCATGACATTGAGCTATAAATTATATTTATTTGTGTGTATTTTTTTTTATTATTTCTTTTTACAGGAGCATGGCATTCCAGTAGATCTGGGATATGCTGTTGCCCCTCATCATTCTGGTGTATATCCAGTCCATATTCAGCTGTACGAGGCTTGGAAGAAAGCATGGGGGATACGAGTGACCAGTACTGAGGAATACCCACATCTCAAACCTGCACGCCACCGCAAGGGATTCGTTCATAATGGCATCATGGTACGACTCAAAATATAGAGGACACATCATTGCACCACACAGAAATCTAGCGTATGAGCACAAATGGGTCCTTTGATTTTGATTTTTTTTTTTTGCTGTGAAACTGCAAAATTAATTTTCCCTGGGATCGGAATTGCAGGAAACAATCACACACTCAAAAGGTTAATATCACAGAATATTAATATTGAAAATTGTAATAGTTTAATATTTGATTTCATCCACAGGCAGTGTTATACAAGATCCTTCCTCAAATACTTGTTAAAGATTTAGTGTGGTGTAATATTTAGATTTAGCCAACTAAAACTTTTCTTAAAGCATTAGTGCTATGCTAGCAAGCTAAGCTGTCAATAACCGACTTACTTAACATACATAACATCAATGATTATGGACAAAACCCATCTCATGCTTTGCAGGAGGCTGTGATTTGCAATCTGCCACAGGCTGCTATAGGTAGCGTTGTGAAAAAGCAGTGAGACTTGCCTGCAGTGGACTGCCAAAATACAAGCAGCAGCTAGCATAGCAAATCAATGAAACACACATACAATCCAAAAGAATTAATGATGACACACTGGGACTCAGATAAAATACCCCGTAGAGCATTCACCACAGCCAAATCTATTAGTGGTACACACACACAGATTTTGACTAGATGTCCCCAACCGCAGCTTTGAATCAATTTTTTAAATAGCTTTCGCCGTCTTCTGTCCCTCATTTCTGGTTAAAGACTATGATTATTTTAATTTAAAGCTCACCCTGAAATAAAACTTCTGACATAATTTACTCACCTGCATGTAACATTCAAACTCAGACGACTTTATTTTTCCTGTGAAACACAAACTGAAATGTTCAGCAGAACCTTTTGCCATTTTTTTTGTCCATAAAGGTTTGGAACAACATGAGGGATTATACATATTTATTTTCTTTGATGCAATATTTTTTATTAAATCTTTTCCCGTTCCTATAGTCAAGATAATTTTAGAAGTAATCCTTCATTTTTATAAATAATGCTAAATAATATATAACAATGTCTTGAAGTAATTTTATTTCTCTCACCCAATTGCCAAATTGTTTTCATTGAGGACAAAGCATAAAGCTAACTAGATTTTTTTAGATTTATGCATGAAACAGAAAAAGCAATTTGCCAACTTTTAAAAAACAAAACAGCTTTTAATCCTTAATGCAATTTTAGCAAATTAGATTATTTTAAGCCCTTTAGATATTTTACTGAAACAAAGGAAAAAAAACTGATGTCGATTAAGAAAATGAGTTAGAAACACAGTTCAATCAATTTCGTAGCTCTTATAAAACAGCGGGAATTAATGCACCTTTTATTTGGTTCTTATGAATACTTGTGCCTTGAAGTTCAGACAAACAAATTAGAGTACTCTCTTTTATTAGAGCACCATCCCGCTACAACACATCTTTCTTTGTTTTTTCTAGTGAATTAGAGATGTGTCACTTTTGCCTCATTCACGATACAAAAGAACAAACGTTGCCAGGCAGATTAGATTTTTTTTGTTACATGCAATTTAGCTGTCATAATCATCTAGCTTTTTTAAGCACGTTCTGCATTCATTCTAAGACAGATGTTTTGCAGCAGGTGTTTGTGAGAGCACATCTCTGGCTTTTTATATTAAGCAGATGCATTAAAACGGTTTTAGGTCAGTTGTACGGACACCTGTGGCCTAACTACTGGCCTCCTCGGTGCAAGTATGACAGGTCTAGATCCAGAGCGCTGAATCCTGATGAGTGTAGATCTGTGGAGCTATGAAGCATGTGTTACAGTCTGATCTGTCTCTGCAATACAGCGACAGCACACCATAGTACTGCTTCTTTCACAAACCACCACAATAATATACTGACAGGGCAAGTTACATTCAATGAGAATGGCGGGGAAGGTGGGTGGCAGAAATGCCAACTGGACGGACAGAGCATATAAATAGAGTTAAAAAGCATGCTGGTGGGACAGACCGTGTAGTGTGTTTGCACTGGAATTTAATTTTAAAAGATAGAGTAGATTAAAATATTAAGTCAAGACCACATGTGTGCAATACAATTGATTTTTCCAATTGTGTGTGCGTAGTTTATGTGTGCCACACAATAACACACAGAGAGAGATGTTAAAGTGGGAAAAGCAATTAAATGTAAGTTAGATGGAAAGATTGGAGAGAGTCCCAAAGATCTGTTCCAGCTAAATCAAGCAGTCCGTAAACAAGCATATGGGTGATGAAAGCTCTTAACAGTGCATTAGGGCCCAGTGTGTTTGCGGGTGTGGTAATGTAATAGATTTTGCTGTTTTAGCAGTTTGTTGGAAGAGTTTAGCTGCCTGTCTGATATTTACACACAGTGTTGAGAAATTGAGTCTTTTGGCTCTTATAAATGTACCAGCGTCTCTCAACCTGCCTGTCACATGAAGTACATGTAAAATATATCAGACATACACTATACTGTTGATTTAAAAAAAAAAAAAAAAGGTTTTTAAAAGTCTCTTATCTAATGTAATTTCAGTTTAAAGTAAGGGTTTTTTTATACATTTTAAAATGTGAATTATTCATATGTGGCAAAATTAAATTTTCAGTAGCAATTACTCCAGTCTTCTGTGTCACAAGATCATTAAGAACTCAGTCTAATGTCAAGAAAAATGGCTTATTATTTTCAGTGTTAAAATGTTGTGCTGCTTTAAATTTACTTAAAAGTCTAGTGAATTTTTCTGTTAAATTACAAATTTAATTTTAATCTGTTCCTCACACAAAGCTGTTTCACAACTTTAAAACTTTTAGAATATACTGCTCAATTAATCTCACTTTGTGTGAGATTAATTGAGCAGTATATTCTTTTTATGATAAGTTTGTATCCGTGTACTGAAACCTGAACGCCTCAGTCACATTCTTTTCATAATTACATTGAAAGAGCAGTTGTTTTGTCCAAATACAAATATGTAATGTGCCTTACTGTACCAGGACGTGAGCTAGAAAAGGCGACAGACGTTTTTGTTATTGTCAAGCAGTAATTTTGTCACATTGAGTCACAGTATATTTTCTTCTTGTCAGTCTTTGCCTGTTTCCCACATATTTTTTTGAAGCATTCAGCTTTTTCCCACTGAGAAATGATTCTGTTTTCTTTGACTGATCTTGACAGGAAGTGAATGGATGAATATATGAAGTTGTTTCCTCGCATCACTTGAATACAAATACATTGACATGAGACCTAATAAAATGTAATGTCTAGAGACTGGCAGTATTAGGTGATAAACGACAGAAAGGTTTATTAATACACCATTAAAAGATTTTTAATTTGGGTTGCACTGTATTGGCTGCAAATCTATGTAGCCTTAAACTCTGTGTGTGTGTTTGTGTGAGAGCAGGTGCTGCCCCGTCAGACATGCGGCTTATTCACACACACCATCTTCTATAAAGAGTATCCAGGAGGCCCTAAAGAACTGGACAAAAGCATACGAGGAGGAGAGCTGTTTCTGACCGTCCTTCTTAACCCTGTGAGTGTAAAACGCAGACACACACACACCGCTACTCCCTGTCGTCTCTACTCATTTCATTCTATCAGCCTGTTGTATTGTTTTTCTCTGTCTTATTCTGTCCTCATGTCCCCTCCTCTTTCCCCCTCTCTGGGTTTCCATGTTAGTGTTGCTTATAGATTTGTTCTCCCAGCATGAATCACTGTTCTTATGTTGAAACTCTGCTCTGCTTGAATCAGCAGCGAAATGAAAAACAAGAGTGTGTGTGTACAGTTGTGTATGTGCGCTGTGTGTTTCTACATTAATTCAGTGCTTCTCAACAGCCCAAAATTGAGTCACAAGTCTATCCTAATAGGGTCATGGACTGCAGGAAAAAAATATATAATGCATCTAACCATATAACACATAGTTTGGATTAAAAAAAGAGGTTATTGAATTTTTAAAGGAAAGAAAACTTTCCACGTATTTTGTTGTGCATATCAAAAGTTATGCATTTAAATCTGCTTTGTTTATGTTTGTTTGGTTGCTTTGCTGTTTTGTTACAAATAATTATTGGTATTTGAAATTAAAAAGGCAAACTTGCATTGTTAACTAACTGAAATAAGCTTTATTAAAACAATTGAAAAAGCTGAAAAAGCAATATAGATATATATTAAAAAGGTGCATAGTACTGTAATACTACAATACTGTAATCTTTTTTTGTAAATACTACTAAAATAACACTGGTTGTCTAATGTAAAATCCTACTTTGAAGCATTAATGGATACTGCAAATGACGAAATACATAGATTACTGTATTGTGAACTTGCACTAACATCCTGTGCAGTTTACAGTATATGTTTAGAAGGCATGAAAATTTAATGTTTCAAAAGCCAGTGTTTGTCTGTGTGAAGAAAGCATCAGAGTGAATATTCTCCTTTGGCTAAAGGCCATTAGTAAGGGTTGACTCATTCCCAAGGTACAGCACTGACCTGAAAAACAAGCTGAATATAATCAGAGGTTATGTGTGTGTTCTCATGTTCGCACAGATCCTGATCATCTGCTTATACCAGCAATAATAAACAGCCCACAGAGAGAGGGGGTTAAACGAACATAAGGAGATATGGTGGTGTGAAGATGTAGTATATTGTAGACAGTGTGTGTAGAATGAGATTGTTCACTTCACACTTACCTTGCCAAAGCCAACAGTGTGTGATGGTGTGTTAATAGTGTGTTAAGTGTTTGTGGTTGTCTGAATAGAAGAGGAATCGATGAGAAAAAGACACTGAGGATCTTTTTTCTTCTTTAAAGTATGCAATAGTATACTGTATTCAATTGTATTGTTGATTTACATTTTCTATTAATTTTATTTATACTATATTATACATTAGATTAGTTTATATATAATTTAGCCTAATTATTATTCAGCTGTGGGAGTGTGATATTGGTTTTTTGTACTTTTCCTATGAAATTGTACTTTTAAATACTTTTAATATTTACTTTTAACTATTAGTTATTCTTAGTATTAGTTAATTATTATTCATGTAAAGTGTTATCAAGAGTGTCTCTAAATATTTGTGGCATCTGCTCAAAATTTATGATGTGATTGTTGTCAAATGTGTGTTTAGTTTATTTGGTAATGATTAGAATAGGTAAAGTCATGTGGGTGTGGCTTTATAGTCTTGCCTCCACCCATAATAAATTATACATAAGTCTTCTATCACTAAGCAACAGTAATCCAGTGTTCTAATTCAGTAAGAACATTGCACCAAATTAAAAGCAGACAATTCGATTGCTTTGTGGATTTTGTTTAATTAACTTTTTACAATAGGCACCCAAAACAAACTATTATTGAGCTTAAAAGTGCTGTGGGAGCTGTGTATAAGCACATTACCAGTAACATGATCACACATCTGTCTTTCTACATTAAACTCAAACCCATCACATACATACATTTATCTGACCGTAGGCTCTCTGATTTATTCATCACAGCCACATTCTTCTGTGTTAAAATGAATCACTGTTAACATGAAGACAGAGCAGTACTTATTAATGACATCACTCTTCTCTTCTCTTCTCTTCTCTTCTCTTCTCTTCTCTTCTCTTCTCTTCTCTTCTCTTCTCTTCTCTTCTCTTCTCTTTCAGTATCAGCATTGATTAAACATTTTATGGCAGTGACAAAAATTTTATTACATTGAAAAAAACATTGGTACAACATTGATGAAAAAAGGAAAAAAATTCACAATGCCTTGTGCTCTCTTTGTCTTTCTGTCCAGAGGGCTTTATGGGAAACTCATTTATCTGCCCATTCATTATTGAGGTCTTCTCCCTGAAATGAGGTGTGTGTGTGTGTGTGTGTGTGTGTGTGTGTGTGTGTTAGTGTGTAGTATGTGTTTGAGAGCATGAGGTTAACAGAGCATAAGATCAGTTATAGAGGGGAGAACACTGTTTTTGACACTCCAATTTGCCCTCATTTATGCCCTTCCCAGAAAACAGGACAGTACAGGAATATTTTACACAAAATGAACATTCAGTCACTATGAAGTTACGTCATTGACTGACGTCATGGGATCCAGTCTGAGAGGCCAATCGACTCTGATCTATGGAGAAAATGCCAATGATAATTGGCCAGTGGCTTTTTGCATGCCTAGCCACTCCCCCGTTATCTCCCCCTGGGCAGCTATGGTCTAAAAAAGCAATTTTCTAACAGCTGCACAACTGCAAAACTCAGCTTTCTTTTGTTAGAAAGAAACCCATTGGGTGGTTGATGCCATCCTCTTGGCGCTTCTGGCCCAAGGTGAGCCGTGCCCCCTAGGGGTGAGAGCCCACTCCACTGGTGCGTCGCCTCCTCCTCGGGCCGGCGTATGGCGCCTCTCTAACTCAATTCTCACACCTCCTTGCACAAAATCCGTGCAAGATCATGGAGCACCAGGAGCAGATTCTGTTGGTTGTCCCACTCTGGCCCACCCGAGCCTGGGTTTCGGACTCCATGCTCCTGTCGACAGCCCTCCCTGAAAAATTCCTCTGAGCAAGGACCTTCTTCTTAGGGGTTAGGCACTAATTGGCACCTGTGTCCCGATCCTGGAACATGCACATCTTTCTTCTACTAGAGACTCGGTGGACCCCTCTGGACCGATGTATCGTGATGCGGTTGATGGGTTTTGCCTGGGAAGACACCACCTAATGTTTCTTAAAGGGGCAAGAACGTTGAACCATGTCATCTTGGATTACGGAGAACTCCCTTGAGCGCGAGATTCAGTTGAGCTGAATTTTGTCTCTAAAGGACTTCGTCCTGGTCAGGTTCATCTTCAGGCAAGGGATGAGAGACCTGCCTGCATTCTCAGTGATTCGTGCCTTGGTTTAGTCTGGCTACTCGTGCGTGATCCTGAGACCCAGACCTGATTATGAGTTGTGATGTCCCGTAAACACCTTGCTCTTCTTTGTTTGCAATAGTCAGCAGAAGGGGAATGCTGTCTTCAAATAGAAGTGGTTCTGGTCCAAGGTGAGCCGTGCCCCCTAGGTGTGAGAGCTCACTCCACTGGAGTGTCGCCTCCTCCTCGGGCCGGTGTATGGCGCCTCTCTAACACTCTTGCTGCAGGTTGGGCAACATCTAATACCTTCGCTAGATTTTCCAATCTTGCGTAGTCCCCGTATCCTCCCTTGTTTTGGGTAATGTCATGCAATTCAGGGAGGATGGGCAGTGTTGGCCTGCAGCACCATTCCACTGGATACAAGCGACTTTTTCCAGCGTTTCACAGTTTTAGTTGACATCCACTTTCAATTATCCTGATAATGGATGGTCACAGAACAGCAGCACTAAGAGAAAGAAACTATAAGCAGAACTAAGCAGTTTGTACAGGAAATGGAACAGTGTCAAATCAGAGAAAAAAGAGAGAATATTTGTTTGCTTGTGCCTAAGAAAGAGAGAAAGCAAAAAGGACAGAAAGAGAGAGGAATGACGCTTGAGGACGAAATTTTCCAGATGGACTCTTCTGTTAAATGAGCCGATGGGGTGTGTGTGTGTGTGATTCTTATTAAGTTAAGCTAGCTTAGGGAAAGTTAGAGAATGATACAAACAACAAAATGGTTGTTCTATTGTGGTTGTTGCACTATTTTTTTAAACCATATTAAAATATGGCAATATATTTAGCCATGAAAGTAACAGCTATAGAATAGCATTAGAATATACAAGCATGAAAAATCTGACCATCTTGCATTGCTGAATTGTCCAACTTTTGGGCATGAAATGCAAACTGACATTTTTGGAAGAATTGTACTGGTCTGGGAATTTTTTATCATAAAAATAAATAAATACTTAATATGGCAAATCATGAGTCCAAGTCGTCAGAACCCATTAAGTGATTATCATATAAATTTAGAATGAAACAGGTTGATCTCTCATGATACAGTTAATGATCTGCAGAAGGTAGGTTTTCCTTTATTATATATGCTGGCAGAGGAAATGTTGCATGTGTGGGTGTTAATGCCATGGTCAGGCCAAGTCATTATAAATACATGTGATAATCATGTAGCACCAATCTGAACAAGTAGGTCAAGATTAATACTCCACAGAACAGAAAATCAAGTTGGATTTTGCAGGTGTACTGTATATAGAAAAAGAATAGACTAGAACAGAAGTATAACTTTCCCTGCTCTTACGTTGTATTTGGGTTTGTTTGTTAGTTTGATTGTCCAAGGGCACAAGCTGTTTGTTACCTTAGCCTGGTTACTGAGTGTTTGTGTGTTGCACCATTAAACTTACATTTATTGCAGGCGATTAACCAGCCGTTGGTGGATCAAAATTTGCCTCAGATAAAACTGTGGCCAGAAATATAAAGCACAAATCTGGCTTTAACTGAAATGTAATCCCACATATGAAGTAATTATCCTCCTAATATTCTTAGAAGTAATGGCTGGAATAAAATTATCAATATAATAAATAATACAATTATACATTTTTTTATTATATTAATTGTATAATTATAGTGTGATAGTAATACTTATTAAAAATGATTATTATTTTGACAATAATAATATGTAAAATAAATTGATGAAATATAGTTTTTTTTTTTTTTTTTTACTTATTAACACTTTTTAATTTTAGATGGTGGTGTTTAATATTTGTTATATACATATCTAAATATATTAAGTTTTACATTTTATGTATTTATTTATTTTGCTTATTGCCAATAATTTTTGATTAAGTTGTTTAATATTTGTTTTCAATTTTCTATCTATTAATTTATGAATAAATTATGTATTGAATTTTTTGTTCTTTTGTTTAAACTCTATGGAAATGTAAATTTGCTGCCACTGACTGTTAACATGAGACTAAAGAAGTTTAAAATATCAGCTACAAAAAAAATGCTTGTTGTATTAATGAAATAATGAAGCTTCCTGTTAAGTGACTACGGTAGTCAGCATTCGAAGTTTATCAAAACCTTCTATCAAAGTTGTCCTAATATAATAAATATTATCTATTCTTGTCTTAGGACAACTTTGATGAAAGGTTTTGATCCACTTCGAAAGTTGACTACTGTACAAATTACAGAAAACTTACAGTAAATCTTGCTTTAAGAATAAATGACGCAAGCAAATTAAGTCCACATTTACTATAGTCACAGTAACTAGTAGTCATTATGCCCCTTGTGTGAACTTTATATTCCAGTTTAAGCAACCTTTCTGAAATGCTAGCCTGTAATTCTTATAGTCACAGTGAAAGGTGAGCAGTGGTAATTGGAGGCTCTCATTCTTGTTTTTGTGTCTGTGTTTGTGAGTGCATATGTGTTTGCTGGTTAAATTTTCATGTCTTTTCCAGGCTAGTGATTTATAATTCTGTCAGGTCCTGAACCTCTTCCAGAAGGAACATCTGTTTGGAACCCTTTAGATCCTCTCGTTGTGTATGTGTGTGTGTTTGTGTTTGTGTACATGTTCAAAAGGTAGTCCAAATTTAGCTGTTAAAATGGTGGCTTGTGCTGGCATTCTCAAGTGTGTGTGTTGGACAAGCAGGATAGATGCCTTTGGACCTGAGATCCTTTAAGGACGCTTTTTTTTTTCTTCTTTTTCTTCTCACTCGCTCTCTTTTCCTCTTTTTGCGTGCTCTCTTTCTTTGCCCTGACTGCTAGTGCGAGGGTAAAATGAATCATACGACCTATGGCTGGGTGTATGTGCAGGGATTGTTGGTTCCTGGTGTCTATTTTACAAAGCTTATGTGTGTGTTTGTTATTGATTGCTGAACGCGAAGCATAAATCATATCTTGATCAGTCTGTTTGTGCTACAGCAGAACTTGTTCAGTGGTCAGATTGATGTTGTACATATGGGAAAAGGCTGTGCTCTTATGTGTGTAGAGCCAAGGCGAACATTCACCACAATCCCACCAAAATACTTTATAATGCTTGACATCTTTTTAATATCACGGGTCCCATTCGTTTTCCCGTGAGGGTTAAATTGAATTCGGTGGCATTGAGTGTGTACGCTAGAGTGTGTGTGTTACACCAGTCCGGCATAAAGCATGCCAGTGTGACAGAAGCTGCTAAACTTGTCTCATTATCCCATAAATATTCCCCGCCCTGCTCACAGTCACCTAGCATCCCATCCATCAATCAAAGCCTGCTGCCTCCAACACATCCCCAGCAGCTTTCTGGGGGAGCACACTTAGGCCTTGATACAGAGTCCATTACACGCTCCAACCAGATCCTGGCTGATTATAAAGCACTTTTAGTCTACAGGAGACAGTGTGTTCTAATGGATCATGTAGTCTTCTCTTTTACCTTCAATTTAATAAACAGTTATATAATAAAGCAGATATCCTTTCGAGATAAATGTAAGAGCTATGTGGAAAATGAATTGATATCAGTGGTAAAGTTCTGCTAAAATGTGTGGATGCACAGCTTGTGCAGCTTCTGACTGACTTCTGCTGCCTTTTGCTTGTTGATGTACATGTGTGCTCATTAAACATTCTTTATTTGTTTAAAAACAACAAAGTTGTTTCACTATATTATTATTATATACTGTCCTGTGTTCATTACCATTCTGACATTTTCATGACACAGTTAAACAGTAAAATACAGTAAAAGAGTAATATTGTTTATAATAATTGTCTATTTCAGTATATTTTAAAATGTTTACATTTCTGTGATGGCAAAGCTGAATTTGAGAAGTCATTACTCCAGTCTTCAGTGCCACATGATCCTTCAGAAATCAGTCTAAAAAAGATGATATGGTGCTGAATAAAGATTTCTTATTGTTATCCTTTATTAATTTTAATTTTACCTTAAATTATTGGTTAGTGTTGAAAGCAACTGTGCTGAATATTTTTGTGGAAACTTGAATAAGTCTATTCCTTGTTGAATAGAAAGATCTTTATTGTCACTTTTGATCAATTTAATGCACAATTTCTTAGTAAGAATATTATTATTAATTAAAAAAAAAAATCTTACTAACCTCAGACTTTTTAAACGGTAGTGTATACATTATTATTATTTGGCATTATGCAGCATTGTTTTGCTTGTGAGCACTATTGTTTCTTGTTTAATTCATGTTTTATGCATTATTGGATACAATTCTTTATAGGCCAATATGGGAGAATCTTATATAAAAAATATAAATATATAAATCAATTTTTATGAGGTTTTAAATTATAAATGAAGGATGCCTAGTTTCAAGGTCGTCATTGAGGAGGGACACCTGGGAGTGCTGTCCTAGACCCTGTGAAGAGGGGAGGCCCCTAAGGGCCCCTATCTCATAGCGCTACTCATTGCACCTGGATGAGTGTGGGCTCCACCATAAAAACTTTGTCCTGGGTCAGGTGAATTTTAGCGCCAGCCCTGCCTGGCATTATTGGGAGTGTCTGTTTTAAACTAGGCCACATATTCCCTCTCCTCCCCTCTCGCAATGCAACCTACTAAACCAGTCAAGCATAGAGACCCAATAAAACTTTGTCGCTCTTCTTTTTTTTCCTGTCTTTCCCTCCTCACTCCTCTCATCTTTTCTCTTCTCTCAGCAGACCCTTGTTAATTGTATTGATCCTAATCTCCACAGACACTGTCCGCGAGTGACCTTACTCTAGTGGATTACATCAGAATTACAGCTCCACTCCACATGAAGTGGGTGCATCCGCTGGGCTTACCTCATATGAAAGACCACTGATCGGCCTGCTGTAATTGAATGTGCCCCAGGGGTGCTCTGAACCACCCTATAAAGGGCCAGACGCAGGAAATCAGCACACCCCAATGCAGTGTATAGGGTTGCTAAGCGACATTTAGTATTTTTCAAAGACCAAGTGATCAACATCTGCCGAGCCATTTACAATGCATTTTTGACAAATTAAATCATGCGCGATTGCAACTAAAGCACGTTTATGGACAAATGTGGGTTATTTTTCTCTCGTCTAAAGCTCTTATGAGAAAAAGTGTTAGCATAATGAAAGAGCAAAGGTTTAAAACCTGAACATTAATATGCACAACACTGCTACCTACAGGAAGCACTGGGGAGCTACAACTAAGGTCATCACATGCACAAATTTTACTATATTAGTGGAAATGTTATAACTGCAGTCTGCTGTTTACTGATGATGAATGAATGAAAATTCAATCACTCTTTTTCTTCCTCTCTTTAGATCAGTATATTTATGACTCATCTTTCCAACTATGGAAATGACCGCTTGGGCTTGTATACGTTCACTAATCTGGCTAACTTCCTGAAATGCTGGACCAACCTGAAGCTGCACACACTTCCTCCCCTGCAGCTCGCTCACAAGTACTTCACGCTCTTCCCAGAACAGAGACACCCACTCTGGCAGGTCAGTGATTTAAAAGATATCTTCAAATTTTTTTCATTTAATTGATATTAAATAAATACATTTATGGTGAGCACAAGACACTTCTTTTTAAAATGCTTATTTTATTTGATTTCATTTCATTTCTGTGGATACCAGTCAATAATATAAGGCTTGTGTAATGATTACTTTTTAAGATTACAGTGTATTTTACCTTACAAAAAATGTCCTCGAGAAATTATCACAGGTAAAAGCAATTCTGTGCAAACAGACATAAAAAGCCCACTCTCTTTGAAGGACTTGTAACTGTTGTACACAAAGCACTCCATGTGTCTCAAGTGAATATTGACCAATGAAAAGCAACCAGTAAATAAAAAGATGCACTTCACACCTTGTAACACCTTATGCTTGGATTTATGGGGGTTTTGCACAAGTTTAACTTATTTTTGTTTGATTGCTACAATAATTTTGTTTTATATATTAAATTATGCAGCATATAAAGGTTCAAACTCCCTGATTGTGGGTAATGCAAGGTTCATATTTTGGTTTTGGGAGTCCCCAACAACTGGTTGACATGCATACTTTTTATTGGTACAGTGTCCTCCTTGTAGTGATGCTAGTCTCTCGTAATTGGTTGATTAGTTTCACCTTCATCTAATCTGTAATCTCTGATAAAACAGCATTTATGAGCGCAGTGCTACTTTGTGTACAGCATTCCCGTGCTATTTTAACACTCCAAAAGTTGCATCTAGAGGCAAAGAATGAATTTGCATTTTCATTCAGACCAACAAGTGGGCAGGTAATATTGTAACATTTTTCATGTTGACGTCAACATGAAACGCTTGGCATTTGTTTGAAATGACTCGCTTCACTGATTCAGGGTCAAATTATTGTTTATATCTTTACGTCTGCATTAAAGGTTATTTTCAAAAATCTATAATATTACTAGCACTTTAAAGCTTTGCTAGTAGTTCACATAATATTTACTGGACTAAAAAAGTTTTTGTATAGTTCTGATTTCAGTTCTGATTACACTGCATTAAAAACTACTTTGTCATGAAAACAAATCCTAGCTAAATAGGGCTCTAAAATATCTTTTAATATCTGTAGTAATTAAAATCCAAGGATGAAATACACACACTGTACGCGTCAAGCTGCAGACCTTGTCTCTTCTACTGTCTCCATGAAAAACAGATCATTCATTCATTTAATAGAACTTTATGCCTGATCTGGTTTACTGTGTAATTCTCCAGAACCCATGTGATGATAAACGGCATAAGGACATCTGGTCCAAAGAGAAGACCTGCGACAGGCTGCCCAAGTTCATGGTGGTCGGGCCTCAGAAAACCGGTAATTCTGTTCCTCCGTTACAAGAGCATGTTTCTTCAGTTTTTCCTTTTGCAGGGCTTCAAAGCCGCGCGTGTACGTGCGTATCTTCTCGCTTCGCTGTTCCCCTTGATCCTGCTTCATATCTCACCTTGTGCCGCTGGAAATGATGAAAGTGCAACCACGGGCGTTCAGCTCTAGAGGAGAACAATACAGACACATCCCCAGAGGGCTGGGGGGGTAGAACAAGGGAAAAGACAGAGCGCTGTTTTGGGGCTGTAAGATTTTGATTGGTGTCAAGACACTGTCTTGTTAAACACTTCTCCTCTCTGCACTCATCTTCTTTCCTGCTGTATCACAAACTCGCAACACACACAGAAAAAAAAATCCATAAGGTAAATGGTGTATTGATCCCATGTCTCTTAGTTTCTCTGTCTGTGGGCTGAATCTCCAGGCCTAAAATGTTTCTCTTCAGCGCTATCAGCTGCACATATAATTTCATCATTAGCAGGGGAAGGGCTCGTTGATTTACTTCTCCTCCTTCTTCCTTTCTCTTCTGCTCTCCTTCTTTCTTTATCTCTTTCTCTCTCTCTCACCAGGCACGACAGCGCTCTACCTCTTCCTGATCATGCATCCCTTTATCTCCAGCAACTTTCCCAGTGTGAAAACATTCGAGGAAGTTCAGTTTTTCAACACCAACAACTACCACAAAGGCATCGACTGGTGGGTGTGAAGTGTGCTTCTGAGTGGGTTTCACTTGTTAAAATGTTTTTGGAGGAATATACAGTGGTTATGACATCACGTAAGTGGTTAAGGCATAGCTCATTAATATTAAGTAGGTCAAGCCCAAATAATTAAAAATGGTCTTTGGTAATTACTCTAAATAACATATTGATCTGGAAGATAGATCTGGGGTATAGTTATTTTTTTTCAAATGCAACTTTAATACAAACAATATGACGACAAATTTTATATGTTTAAAAAAATTTATTTTAACATTTTTAAATGTTTATAAATCTTTAAAATGTCTATTTCTGATTGATTGGCTATTTTTTAAAATCTTATTACACAGTCATTTAAGATTTGGGTGTGGATTTCAGTTTGTGGAATATTTTTATGGCGAACATTTAATTTCTTCATCTGCTACTGTCAATTTTAATAGGTCAGTAGATAAATTATTATTATATAATAAATTGTTTGTCTAGTCTTAATGCCTTGTGGCAACCTGCTAATTACAAGAAGGTATTAATTATTAATATTGTGAGTTTTTAATAGACCAAATCAAATATAGTGCTACCTACACATGCAGAAAGTGATATCATGAGGAGTGACTGGGTGTTTTATTTTATTTTTATCATTTTTAATATATATCTTAAAATGATTAGAACATTTTTATATATGTATAAATAATATTTTTGTGTGTGTGTTTGTGTGTAAAAAATGTGTGAATTTTTTTCTGTTTTGTTTTGCTTTTTGGAAATAAATAAATAAATGTGTACACTAACAGGTACAGACACGTACACATGGCATACCATGAATTACAAAATGACTTCCAGTCCTTACTAAGTAGCAGACACATTTAATTCATTCGTTATTTTATTTTAGGTAAAATGTGACCACATTGTACTAATTTGTTCCCTTGAGAAACAAATTAGTACATCATGGCCATGATTTATGTAGAACAAGGTTAACGTTAACAAGTTGTAGGAAGAAATTTTAATTTATGGACACAATATGTTGTGCAGGGCCCCTGTAAGGGAAATGTTTTACTTGATGGTTAAACCAGATTTAAAAGATTTTCTCTTTTTTTGTCTTGGAAAGTCTTATTTGTCATTGACCTAGATATATTCCTGCCGCAAGCACTTTTCATAAAGTGGTGAGGACAGAATCTTCCGTGGAAAAATGTCCCATTGTAAATGACACCTATGCTTGTGTGTGCATTTGTCTTTGTGTGAGTTTTCTCTAACTCAATACACCTCTCTTCTCAAAGGTACATGGAGTTCTTTCCTGTACCCTCTAATGTCAGCACCGATTTCCTGTTTGAGAAGAGCGCAAATTACTTTCCTTCTGAAGAGACGCCCAAACGAGCTGCCGCTCTCTTGCCTAAAGCCAAAATCCTTACTCTGCTGATCAACCCTTCAGACAGGGCATATAGCTGGTACCAGGTATGACACTGACCAATCACAAAGCTTAGACTGGTAGAATTGTCCAATCAGAGTCGTGTGGATGGGTTAAAAAGACTGCTTTACAGCAATAAATAAATAAATAAAATGAATGCACATATTTTCTAAATGTAGTATAATTTACTGGTATAAATTGAATTTTAAAAGATATTAAAATAGCTATTTTAAGTGAAGTTGCCATGTATATCTATATATATCCAGACAAAGATAATTCGGATGCTTTACAAAGCTGCAGCAGTGGCAGCTGTGAAAAACCAAGGTGTCAAACAAATACATTAGAATACATAAAACATTAATGTGATACATGAGAATGAATATGCTGTGCAGAATTACTAAACGCAGCTTAATTAATGCCAGAAAAGGCATTTATTGTTCTATAAAGGAAAAAAAAACATGCATATCTTTCATTCATCTTGTCATATTTGTGTTATTATAAATATATTATTTTCTTAATCATATTTAAATATGAAGCTAAATCAGAAAATAATGTGCATTAATCACATTAATCAATCAATGAAAAATTTTAATTTAGCGTCTAAGTGGAGTTACAAATAACTATACAGATACACATTATTCTGTCAGATCTTTAGAGGGCAGTATGTTAGATCTTTTCTTACACCTTCACCATGCATTTAGTGCAAAGGAGTTATACACATGAAAGCATGTATTTTGTGTATGCATGTCGTGTGCTTGGTGCATTTCAGAAGGAAGCAAGCGTGCACATGTTCATGTGTGATACTGTGGAGAGATTGAATATGTGTAAGTGTGAGTGAGAACATCACTGGGTGTAAACGCAAGTTTGTGTGAGGCAGAAATCTCATCAACAGCATGCACAGGAGGGCACAGCATGAAGCTGCTACCGCACACCACAAGAACATGAAAAGAAAGTGTATTAGCTTATTAAAACAATATTCTTCCAGATTAAATACAGCTGAAGCCCTGTACTTTTTTTTCCTTATTACACGGCTGCTTAACAAATAATACACACAGAGTTAAAATTGTTTTATAATCATTTATAATAATCTTTGAATCACTGTGCAGTTGGTTTTGGTTTGTAAAGTAGTTTTAATTTCATTGGCAGCATCAGAGGGCTCATGAAGACCCAGCAGCATTGCAGTTCAGTTTCTATGAGGTGATTTCAGCAGACCAGCTCGCTCCACCTGAGCTGCGCTCGCTCCAAAACCGCTGTCTCGTACCTGGACTCTACGCCACACACCTGGAGAGATGGCTCACTTACTACCCTGCAAACCAGGTTACCGGTCCAGACCAATCTTTGCTGATTTCAATGTTTTTACAGGACATTTTCTGAATCTTTTACTTCCTATCTGTCTCTGTTTATCTGTTCCTGTAGCTGATGATTATTGATGGACAGCAGCTGAGGAATGACCCAGCTAAAGTGATGGATGAGCTTCAGAAATTTCTGGGTGTCACTCCCTATTACAACTACTCCCAAGCACTCACGTAAGGGTCACACACGAACATTTAATAACAAGTTGGAACCTCAGAAATTTGCATAAATGCAGTTAATAATATCATTGACCCAAAACATGACCCAAATCACGAGTAGACTACCATACAAAAGTTCTCGGTAATTAAAATATTATGTTTGGTGTAGAATACACCAGAAACTTTCAAATTGTGAAATATTATTAGAGTATCAAATAATTTTCTATTTAAGTTTTCTTTTTAAATGTATTTTATTCTTTTTACGAAGCCATTTCTCCAGTCGTCATTCTGATTTTGTTCTGAAGGAACATACATTATTATTATATTACGTATATATATGCTTTTTCTGCTTAATATTTTATGGAAAATACGTATAATTATATACAGTACTTATGTTATCTTTAGAGAATAGTAAATTAGAAATGATAGCAAGTACTTAAGAATTTTTTTTTCTTAAATGTAACAAATTTGCTAAATACAACTATTGACGAAGTTTTTAAAAAGTAGAGATCATAAACTTTAAACTGTAGTGTGCAAAATTGAAAATTCCATTAAACTATATAAAAATCTGCAGGCATGAAAAACATGAAAATGTCCAACAATTCAATAATGAAATAACTTATCCTTTTATAATATATAACCTATACCTTTGGGGATGTAATCTTAATTATGTGAAGATATTAAGCAGTCCTCCTATTGTGTTTGCATTAACATTTCTGGTGTATGAATAATGATTGACTGTAGGTCCAGAGATGGTGTTTTATTTTAGCTTTTACCATCATTGAGGAAACATTTGGTCTGTACTTGGATACACAAATGATACCATACTCACACACACAGATGGACACAGGCTCATCCAGAGATATGATACAGGAGCGAGGCTGTCATCCATGCTGTCCCTGGTCCCATGTGTTTGAGAATCAGCTGATGAAATGAGTTGATGGACTCATGTTCCCCGCAGTTGATGCCTGTGTAATCTGTACAGAGGCTGAATGAGATTAATTGTGATAATCTGGCTGAAGCCATTAACACAGCATGAGAGCTAGTAGATTAATTAATCTGGCCTACAATTAAAAACAGCTTGTTAGGCATCTGACACATTCTCTCTGTGCTAGATTGCTCTTAAAGTGTCATGTACATTTTAACAATTTGCATGTGTGCAAGACAACAATTACCTGTGCTGACAACAATTAACAGGGCTGAAATACCACCTGTCAGAGGATGAGGCCACGCCTGTTACTAATTAATATTTCGAAATTAACACTGACTCTTGCCTTTATAATTTGTGACTCAAATCAATTTCATACAGATTGTCAAAAGAAAAAAACATCTGTCATAACTCAGGACTTTTAACGTTTAGGTTACCTATTGTAACCCCCGTTCCCTGATGGAGGGAACGGAGACGTATGTCGTATCGACAGACTGGGTCTTATG
>JAUCNO010000626.1:4271138-4291487 GCA_032353835.1 Enteromius viviparus | reverse complement strand
AGATTAATTTGAAAATTAATCTAGATTAATCTAGATTAAAAAAATTAATCTATGCCCACCCCTAATATATATATATAAAATACATGGCCAGTGAGAAATGTTTGTAGTTGGTACGTTTCCCCCATATTTGGCAAGTGTGACAAAATATCGTTTTGTATTAATTGTATTGTACTGTAATATATTTAATGAACGGAGAAAAAAAAATACTCAAAATGATATTCGCTCATATTAACTTTGATATTGAAAATTAACAAAGTAAAATTAGTAAAAATTGTTAAATAATTGTAATTATTTTTAAATGATAAAAATACTAATAATAATATGCTTAGAGGTCCTAAAGGACATAAAATGCATTGAAGCAAAAAAGAAGAAAGAAATCATGGTATTTTGAAATGAAGCAAAGGATGTGTCACATTTTTCATTCTACAGCCATTGATATAAGAGGCCAAAACATTGAAGTCAGTATTACCTGTGTCAGATGTAGTATATCTCAGTGTCTCTCTTTCTTTCTCTCCCGCTCCCTCTCTCTCTTTCTCGTTTGAACGTTATGTGAGTCTCTGCATGTGTTCTCTACTGCAGACAGCTCCATCAATCTTTGGCTTTTATTAATAACCTCCCTCTGTTTGAGTCTTTCTCACTTTATCCCTCCACACATCTCTTCTCTTTCTCTTCTCTTTCTCTCTCTCATCATGCTTGTTTCTACTTTTTCTTGTTTTCTGTCAGCTTCAATTACTATCACTTCTTTTTGTGGCTTCACTTTCCTCTTTTCATATTTTTTTCAGTCTCTGTCTTTCAACAGTCGTCTTTTGCAGTTCCACTGCCTCGCTCTCGTCTTGTATGTCAAATACCATTCCTTCTGTTTCTCTTGTGCTTTTATCTCTTTAAAAGGTGTTTCTTGGGTAGTTTTATTAATTTTGTTTACATTAATTCTATCTGAAAATGTGTATTAAATGTGTCCACTAACAATGCTCAACAGGGGTGTTATTACCATGGTATTTTAAATGTTCTCTTTTGGATTATTTATAGCTGACAATTTATTTACAATAAAACTCAAAATTCACTGTTGCACAGCAAAACAGGAAATGCATTCAAGAAAATACACATTTGCAGTAATTTAGTAATAAAACAATTTTCAGCTCTCAGCTAGTGCTTGTTGATTGTTCCACACAAAGAATCTAAATGATGTTTGTTGAATATTCTTTCTGGCTTTGATTTAAAAATAAAGAATCATTTACTGAGTAATGTGTGTTCTGAATGTTCCCAAATCAGCTTTGAATGCATAATTCAACAAAATTACAGATGATTAAATCAAATTTCTTTATATGACTTTAAAAAACTTTAAAAGAATATAAATTATTGTATACTAACATATTAATTAATTAGATTATCACTTATGAAATATCAATAATATTTTAAGGGTGCAACCAAGGCATTTCAATAACATAGAGCATAAATAGAGCATAGTAAACTTTCTCCAAGGCAATTTTAATATGACACTCATAAGGCAAAAAAAAAATAAAAATAATTTTTTTTTTTTTTTAAATCACCCTGGGGATATAAAAGTGCCCAAAGTTAGAAAAAAAAACTCTTATGTTCTTTATTTTCTCTGTATTTTCTGGGACTGAGAATAAACACAGAATATCTGAGAAAACTGTAGAGCAGCGGAAAAATAGGATTGAGTGAGAGAGTAAAACAAAACAAAAAATAGTGTTTTCATGTTTCAAAGTTCCCTCTGCTTACTGCTTTGCCAAAGAATAAACACTAACACTCTCTCACACACACTTACTCACTTTCTATCACATTTTGCTGAGAGCTGTTAGAGATTGCTGATGTGTTTCTGAATGCTTATCAAACCAGGCCATGTTTCATCTGACAGACAGACAAGGTTACAGCAGACATCTGTCTGTCAGATCTGTGTGTGTGTGTGTGTGTGTGGAACAACATTCTGGGCATTCTTTTCCAAATTGCCTCCATTGAGTGTAGAAATCAGATTGATGGATAGATACTCAATATATCAATATACAGTATAAATTAAAATGAATATGCAAATTGGAAAGGAAAGTCTATTAGACTGTAAATAGTTCTCTCTTTGTTCATAGGTTTGATCCTCAGAAGGGCTTTTGGTGTCAGCTGTTGGAAGGGGGCAGAACTAAATGTTTGGGGAAGAGCAAGGGCCGCAAATACCCACCCATGGACTCTGAGGTACCACCTAACAACAGTAAACTCTGAGCAAAATGGAGGCTTTAATCTTTAATGATTACAGCTGCATTATAGAGGCTTGCCATCACTGAGTAATATGGGTCACAGAGAGAGAGAGAACTCATTCTGACCTCTGACTGTTCAATTTTGCAACAGCTAACATGTCTGTAGCTCATGTACGGAATAACTGATACCAACAGAACAGCACTGACTCTCACTTATTTATTTTTTTTCTTCTGTATTTTTTTACTTAAAAAAAATCTTTCATGTTCTCATTCTTGTGCCATTCCAAAAATACACTCTCACAACTAGAAAAAAAGTACAAAGGTTGGGGAGGTACTTTTTCTAACGCTACCTAAAGGACCTATAATGGTACCTTCAATGTACAGCTTTTGTACCTTTATTCTGAGAGTGCATGAACACAAAAAAAATATATATTTTAAAAAATGTTTAAAATGTTTTTGTCCACATTGTGCAAGTCAGTGATGTCCAAAACAACATTGCATGACCAGAAAAGACAGATATTTCCCAAAACATTTTTTTTTGTTCCATAGAGGAAAAAAGTTATACAGGTTTCTGGTGACTTATCCCTTTCATGATATTATACATGTACTATAAGGGGTATACCGTTACACAAAAATTATGGTTTAGAATGTACTAGTCATAATCATGAAGCCATAGTTTGATATGTTTTTGGTATAGTGAAAAACAAAACAAAATTCCTTTTTTTTTATTGGACAGTGGTTTACTAAACAGATGTCTTGAGTGCTTCCATTTTTTGGATGCAAAGTATTTGATCACAATGTGTTTTAAGCCTGAATTATTATTGCACTCTGTTCTAACAAGTTTAACAGACAGGCCAAAATGGAAATACATTCTTTTCTAAAATTTACAGTGAAGAATACAGCCATACACTCTCAGAAATAAAGGTACGAAAGCTGTCACTGGGGTAATACCTTTTCAAAAGATACACTTTTGTACCTATGAGGTTCAAATATGTACACTTTAATACTAATATGTACCTTTAAGGTACCAAAATGGACCCTTTATGTACAAACCTGCAGCTTTTGAAAAGGTATCTCCCCAGTTGAAAGCTTTTATTTCTGAGAGTGTAAGATACAAGCTATGTGTTGAGGAAAACACCTTTCGAAAAGCATTACATACGTATCTGAGGTCAAGAAAATTCAAACTGTTTGCTCTTGAGTCATATTGAAACACTTTATTTATTCATGTCTTATTTAGCACTACCTGAATTGTGTGCTTTTCCTGAAACGGTTCCATCTATCCTCTGTTATTTTTCACTCGCAACATCATAAAGCTAAATGCTATATGCCCTACTATGAAAATAACTGATACCTTAATAAATCTATATTCAGTCCAGTCCTTGCTAGCTACAATATCCAGACCTGTGTGAACGTAGCTAGAGGGAAAACTGAGTTTTAAATTAAGTTAGTCAAAACACCACTGCATTGTACAGGTTCATGCCAAACCAAAAGACCCGTATCCTATTGAAAAAGTGTCCCGTTTCACCCCTTTATTCTATACAAAAGTCTGTGCCTGTTCTGCACAGTAAAAATGTGTTCTTTTGACTCTTTCCTTTTCTAGTCACGAGCCTTTCTCTCCAGATTCTACAGGGATCAGAACATTGAATTATCTAAGCTGCTGCACAGACTGGGTCAACCGCTGCCAGCCTGGCTCAGAGAGGAACTACAGAAGGTCAGGTAGCCCTAACCAATCCATGGCTCCTCTGGGTCAAAGATCCAGATTCACCCCTCAATGGAAACTAGACACTTGAACGGTACTCAATGCCACCTACCTGCAAGCTTGCAGAGCAAAGGTCAAAAAAATTCAACTCACCAATCATCGGTGCCTCTGGAAATCCAAACAAAGCAGTATTGTGTGTCCATGGCAACATGACATTTTTGTTGCAAAAGGTCAGTTTTTTTTCAGTGAGGTACGGTGATGTAACTGTGACCCTTGAACTTCAGATGCAGCTAAACAAAGACTGCATGAAGACTGTAACTAAAAAGGAAAAAGACTTCCTCCTATATAGGCTATACTTTCCCCCATCATGCACTGGATATAAAAGTACGGCTTTAGATTTTATACGTCATCATCGAGATTTAGACCTGCAGAACCACTGTTCATAACCTCACTCTTGCAAATATATCAGTCAGTCAGTCTATCAGCCAATCAAAGTGAGAATGCAGGATGCTAAGAATCAATATGAAGAAATAAAGAGCACAGTCAAGTTTTCTGAATCAGCTTTAAACCGGTTAATGGAGTGACGTCAATGTCTCAGTCCACGTCCCAGTTACTGTTGTTCTAGACACAATGGCCTGTGTGGGTGGTGTGTGTGTAAGGGTAAAAACAAAAGCCCTTGCGTGTGTGTGCGTGTATACGTCTGTAGCCAGGTAGCCTTAGCCCCGCCCACTGGACTGCAACTGGTTGGCTGATGAATTTGAAATGTGACTTTTATTTTTGAAAACAATTTGCCTCAATAAAGTGAGAAAGTGCTTCGAGAAATATGTAAATAACTATATATATTCAATAAACACTGGAGAGATTCATGTTTCCGTAAAACATTTCTTGCCAAGTTCTGTTTCTATTTGATATGCTATTATCTAATGAATGGATAGAGTGGAAGTAGAAGTTACAATTTTCAGATATTCTCTTATAATTACTTTATTAAGCACAGTATGAAGAAATGGATCACACGCTATTAAGGTAGGTGCATGGGTTTAATTATATAAAACCTTATTGCCAGGCTGTATAGTGATGTTTTTTAATAACATTCCTCCCTCTAGTGGTCACAGGATGCACCTACATAAAAATGGGGTTATTTCAAGAAATTTAGAACCATAAAATAATGAGTGTGAAGACCTGGGTCAGCTTCTACAAATAATTTTCAATGTCATATAAAAATATACATACTGTATTTTATACAGAAGGATAAGTCTGTGTGGAAAAAGTAGCTGTTCACAGTTTCACTTTTACTTAGCATCATTTAAAGATACATTCTTTTACAGAAGAGCGTGTGAAATGAGGTGCCAGTCATCAAATTTTTATCAACTACGAAACTTAGTTCACAGGAACCCTAACTATATAGGAGGGTAACACCTTTTAACATCAACACAAATATAATATAAATGCACTTATTCATAAAGTATTCAAAATGGAAATAGTAGTGTAATTCTATTTATAAATGACTATTAAAAACACCCGCAAAAGAGCACTCAAATTTTGAAAAGACCTACTTCAATAATTATTTATATACAACACCCAAAGACAGTTCTCCAGCATGTTTTCAGAATTAATAAGTTTGTGTAAAATGCGGTTTTGTTTGATAAGATTACCACATGAAACTTGGGTGTAACATGATGTATAAAATCATGTAAAATTATTTTTATCTAGTTTTCCTAAACTGGGGTTCATAAATTTAAAGGGTTACATTAAGTTTAATGAAAAGCGTATGATTACATCATAAAAAGTCAAATTTTAAAAAAGTCATTTAGAAATTAATTACAACAAAATTAATGAAACATGAATTGCTTTATGTCTAGACTCTTTTCATTTGAAATGAATCTAAATTGAATTCAAGGGTATCCTCAAGATGGCGCTGTAACACTAACTCTCAATCAGTTAACACATCGATCCCTCTCTCAGCAAGCAGTCAGGATTGATTTTACACCGGATAAAGAGTCTTTGAGAAACATCTCTGCCTTCTGTAACACCAGAGTTATTCGCATGGATCCAGCATGATGTTTACTTATTGTATTTGTGCTTGTGGCAAAACGTACGCATTTCATTCAGATTTACTTCAAGTAGATTGTGTTTTCTGCCTTCGGAAGTATAGTGAATGAATACAAACAACCAATCGTACATGCATTTCTGAAAATTCATTCAGGGGCCTGTTCCATAAAACAAGTTTACCAAATAAGCCAGGCTTATGGCAGATAGTCTGACTTCTTTTAATACAAATTAACTGGTAATAAGTCAGACTAACTGAAATAAGCCTGGATTATACTCTAATCTTGTGTTTATGGTACAGGCCCCAGGTCTTTCCCATGATATCTCCATAGAGATGAGCTCAAAGAAGGAGTGTATTTGAAATAGCAGTGTCAACACAAACAAACACAATGGACCTATGTAAACAAAAGGCTTTCTGAAAAGACTACACTAACATTGCACTGTCAGGTCTGTACACACTGACCAACAACCTCAAATACTAAATATAGATGTGCATTCACACAAACATACTGTTTTTCCTCTGGAATATTCTCGAATCAAATCTTCCAGTTTAATAAACAAACAGTACTTTATTCCATCAACACATTTTCTACCAATTGTGAAAAGTTTAATGCTGCTCCAAACGTAAGTTGTAAGAAAACTGTGTATAGCTTTTTGGGATTTGAAGTGCCTCTGAATTATTTACCTTTTTTCACTGTTAATGACATTGCAGCCCTGATGAATATAATATCATGTCACATACCACATGACTTGACATAAACTGTATAGGCAATAATAAAAGCACCATGCCATATTCAGAAATATTTAAACATATATATATATATATATATAAATGCAATACTAAACACAGAATTAATTATCGACCATGTGTGAACAAATAACAATTTTTACAGATGTCATAGTACAGTTAATTAACGGAGAGTACAATATGACTGAATGATGCATTTAAAAAAATTACAAAAGTCTAAACTGCAACACCTTAGTTTGTGCAAAATAAGAGTTTGTGATTGGTCAGCTTGTTTTATGTACACAGACCAGATGCTTTAAAAAAAGGGGGTGTAGTCTGTATAAAGACTACTCTCATAAATCATGCTTACAGATGTTCAATATCACAGAAAACGAACTAAAGTTAATTATGCTGTAATGAAATGCATTATCAGAACACCAAAACAAGGAGGTATAAACAGTTTTGCGTTGCACATAATCCCCAGATCTCTGGCGTCTGGAAGTGACTGTGGCACTGTGAAAACATTAAGCAAATATATGATGTGCTTTTTTGCCCTGATGTCGACATAGAAAACCTCAGTCCAGTTATCATCACGAACATCTGTGCTATAATAAATGATGTCATGGTTCCTGTGGAGAATTATGATGTCATTTAATGTGTCGATGAGGTGATGTGGTCAGTTACTGAGCAATGGCATGGTAACCGTATCCCAGGAGTTTAGAATTACCATACATTTCTTAGCAGGAAATCCAGAATCTTCTCATTTCAGCATTAAAGCGTCAAGTGATTTCAAGCCATTGGAACGTTCTTCAATATCAAACTGGAACATTACCTGTTTCATTTTAAAGGCTTAACAGTTTCTGTCTCTTAATGCCATACAGTTTTGCTTTTATTATTGTATTTGTAAATCTAATAATTAAAAAAATCAATAATTCCACACCATTGTGGTCTCTTCAACCTAGAAGTGCTTTCATTATAAAAAAAAACAGACCTGCAATAATTTAACCTGCCAATTTAAGACCTTTAGTATGCATGTGTGTGTGTGTGTGTGTGTGTGTGTTTTCTAGATTAAGATTAAGTTACTAAAGCAAAAAACAGCTTTGTATTGTTTTAAGCATTTTTTTTTCTCAAAAGCTTTATTCCAAATTGTTCAAAATGTATTCTCTGAAAACAAGTTCTCTAAACTCATTTATCATAAGAATGTTTAGATATTTTACTGTTTTTTTTTTTTTTATAAGTGTGATTTTAGTGCAAAGTAACAATTTTGCCATGACTACACAGTATTTAAAGCTAGGCCCTACATAATTCTCTCTGACCTTTAAGACTTATTTGTAGTTGATTTCAGCTAGTGTTGTGAAACTACTATCTGTTTTAAACCGTAATCTAAAACATATTTAGCTCTAAAGCTTCTTACTCTAAAAGTGTGCTTCATTTTTCTGCCCTCATAGACAGACCATCTGTTATTGGTTGATTTTCTGGGTCCTATTTGCCAATGACCTTCTTAATCCAGGGCACGAAGGTAGAGACTTTGGTGTAGACACCAGGTGCGTCTTGCAGTCGACACGCGTGACCCCATGACGTGACCCCATATACAACCCAACTTCCACTCGGCCTCTCGCACACCAGCGGACCGCCGCTATCACCACGGCAACTGTCCACCCGGTGGTCGTTGTGGGAGGAGCCGGCGCACAGCATGCGACCGGTGAACTGGTCAGAGTAGCGCTGCTCGCATTGACGCTTGCTCAACACAGAAATGGAGGCCTGCTGGAGAGTTTTTGAATACGCACGACCTGACAAAAAAAAAAAATCCAACAGGTTTTACTTGAAGTCTGGAAGTGATCAGATGTAATTGTTCACATATGCATTGGAGCATGTAGTCGCTTTTCTCTCGGTGTCATCACACACTTCATTCATCACATTTGAAAAGACTGTAAGAATACTGAAGAGAAGACATGTGATTTACAACACTATGTGACCATTAGAAGAAACCCTACTATCAACATGTCACATGATAATCTGTAGCTGCTTAAAACTGACATCATAATTACACTCGGTGTAGTTCCTTGATGATTTCCTTGTGTTCTCTGATTACAACTTGCTATGGATGTTACTACTGTCATGTATGGCCTTTTTGATGAGACCAGACAGCTGGACAGATGTGTACGCTAAGTACATTTAATATTAATGTAAGCTATTATTCAATTTGCAGTTAAGTGCCACACTTGAGTACATTCTTTTAAAGTATAATATTCTCATAATAAGGTCTTAAAAAGTATGCAAAATCAGTGTAAAAATCATCAATAAATTAAATTATTAAAAAATTATTAAAAATAATTTGTTATATGTACGTACTATAGAGTTAGGATTAGTATTAAGGTTTGGTTTAGGGTTACTTGCATGTATTTATACATGATTAAGTGTTAATTTAAGTATGTGTAATGAGTAACTACTGTATGTGTAACCTTAAAATAGTGTTACCAAAATATGTTACCGCATATGGAACAGATGCAAGCTGCTAATATTGTTTTATTATCTTGCTCTAACCGGACATTTAGTTGGAAAAATGTACAGATGACATCACAGCTCCATAATTCCACAGAACACTAATAAACACTCTTTTGTGATTGGGAACTTGTTAAAATGACACTCACGCCATGTGCTCATTCATAAACCAGTGCTTACAAACACCCTTAAGCGAATACACAACCTTGTCTGCAAATACAGCCAATGATACAAATAATTACTACATTTCTGAGATCGATGATGCCTAACTGTTGCAGCTGTTTTACAGATCAAATGAACTACTTTCAGCAAACTAAATTATTTTGTGTATTAAGCAGTTTCCTACAAATGTTTAATTGTTTAAAAATGTCGATACTTGTTGCCTAAATACAGATGTGTATTGGTCATATTCAAGTTAAAGCAAGTGGTTTTCACTTCAAAACACAATTCAAAACACTGCACTTTTTCTTCTAAGTTACATTATGTTTTGGCAGAGAAAACATTCTATTACAAAATTCAGAATCTATATTTTGAATGGATGAGCTGTGTACAAGAACACACCTATTACCTTAAATTGATAGTCCACCCAAATACTCATTTTCTTTTAAAGGACAGAAACAATTTTCAAAATATCTTCCTGAAAAATTATTCCAGAAAATATATTTACAGAATTTTAAATGCATTTTAAGTTTTGGGCAAACTATTGCTTTTAAGTCAGTCTATTGTAGGAGGGGAAATCACTTTCAGTTGTTTTACATGTTATTGAATGTGCACGACTTTAAATCGTATTTAATATTTAAGGTTAATATATTTTAAATACACTTAATTGAAACATACATGTTACATATACATACTCAAGTTGCAATATAAATGACATTATTTACAATATATGTTAGCTTGCCACTTGAGATGTACAGTACTTGGGTTTTTAAGTTCTGCTAACTGAATTTAATATAAATTTCACTCCACGTTGATTTGTTGTCTTTTGCTCTTCTGCTTTTGTACTACTTTAGTTTTAAAATTCAATACTGCTGAATTTGCTTGTGATTTTCCTCATTTGTTCATCTTTCTGGAAAAAATAGCATCTGTAAATGTCATCACAGGTATTTTTTATTTGCCTGTCTGTGCATGAGAGTGACAGAGCGACAGAGTGATTGTTTGAGACGGAACACAGAAGACAGATTCTGGTATCTTACATCGTGTGATTATCGCTGTCAGTTCTGCTTTCCCACCGTCTGATCACATCTTATGCCTGTCAGCCTGTGCTGTTCAGTAGAGCCAAAAGCACCTCTGTGTTACACACACAGCCTCGGTTCTAGCTCTGATTGTGCTCAAAGCACCCTTAATTTCAAGAATGACAGCTTGAGGCTGTACAGCAGTCTTTTATACTTGCTTCTGAATCAGATCTGCATTTCTTTAGTTTCAAAGAAGTATGTATGGAAAGTGTGTGAATGCATGAATGTGTATGTGTGTGGCATTTCCAACCTGTGTCTCCCCAGCCTGTGATGTAGCAGTTGGCAATGCCTTTTGGGACTTTCTCTCTCCTCACTGGCAAGCAGGCGGGCAGGACCGAGCGACTCAGTGTGACGCAGTCGCCCATGACACCCCTGTGAGCTCCGTGACCAGAAACATGCACCAGTGCCAGGTCGTAGTCATTGCTGTCAGAGCGGTAGCGCGGGTGAAGGACGATTTTTTCCACAGCGTACTCTTCCTCGTACTCCTCAGGAACCAGAGAGTGATAATCACCCACACGAACTTTATACAGCCCAGTGCTGTTACCATACCTAGGAAAGAGAACATAACACACCTGTAACTAAACCCCAGACTCTGATTTTCAGATATATAATCATGACTATTTGGCAACTAACAGAACAATGCATGGTATATTTCTTACCATATTAGTTCATTTTGTACCACTATTTAAATGGCATTATTGTGATGCCTAAACTCACTTGTAGCGTTTAAAATGACTGATTTTGGGTTTTATTGTTTTATTATAGTTATTTATGCACAATTGCACAGTATAGGCCATTAACATTGCTATATGGTTCTACGTGAGGCAAAAAGCCCAAGAAAAACAAAACAGAAAAGGACATATTCAGATCAGCACAGCAGTGTAATACATTATCAGAGGATGATTTATGACTTCTGTATGTGCCACTCACAGACGCCCTCACATGACAAACCAGGTCACTTCCTCAGGAAGTTCATGTCAACTGATCTTATGGACCCAAAGCCAAACCATGTGCACACACACTTATAATACCGCACTCCCGGTCAGTTGGTGAAAACAGAGATATACAGGAAGTTTTCTTTTTCCATAAACCCAGCACCATGATGTCACACTCACACGCGTGAAACAGAATGTCTTCTATGCTTGCCAGTCTTTAATATAGGCTACTATACGGTTTATTTACAGTAGTTAGACTGACATATCTGTCATATCAAAGGGGCCTCATGGAAACTTCAAAAAAAGAAAATAACAAAGGGGGGAAAATTTTAATATTTTATTGGTCTAATGGTCTTTTTACCCTCTAATGGTGGGTAGAAAAAAATACAATAGTCCAGATTTACTAAATAGGGCAAATTAGCATGAGAGTGCAATTCCAAAACAGCACCGATGGGTGTGGAAATTTGTGATTTACTAACAACGCGTAAATTGAAGAACACAATATCTCATTTACATTTCGACAGACGCAATATCACAGTCGCAAATATGCAGAGCCAAACATTTATACATATCCTTTTGGCATTCCAAATAAATTAATGTGTGATAAAAAAAATCCTTTCCCTATCATGCGTAGTCTGTTCTCTGTGGTGACTCACATGCTGGTTATGCTTTTGTGGGCGTATTTGCAAGATAATAATTTAGACAATACTAGAATATTTAATATAGTGCTGCTAATCAATTGCATCCAAAATAAAAAAATTCTTCACATAATATATGTCTGTGTATATTTATTTATATATAAATACTAGGGCTGGGACTTTAACGGGTTAATTTAGATTAATTAATTACACAAAAATAATGTGTACATTTTATTTTTACGCATTTTAATCGCACTTATTTTATTTTTGCACTGCGGAACGTTTCTCACTGGATGAGTTTTGGCGGACTGATCATACTGAAGCACCAACTAGCGTTTCTAATGTTCTGAATGTACTTGAAAGTAGGGGTGCATCGATCCAGATCGGCCAATATGTTTTCGCGTTAATACGGCTCAATGTGAAATCACGCACGGCACAATATTGGTCTGTTGGACTTGGTTGAACAAAAGTAAACAATATTTTGATGCTTAAACTTATGTATTCAGTCATTATTCAATGCTATACTAAAAATCCATATGAAAAAACTTACTTCTCACTGTTCTCAGGTCCAATATTTATATGTGATTAAAATGCGATCAATTTCGATTAATTAATTACAAAGCCTCTAATTAATTATATATATATATTTTTTTTTTATTGAGTCCCGGCCCTAATAAATACACACACATACATTATATATTTCGGAAATATTTACATGAATATATATATATATATATATATATATATATATATAATATATTTAATATTCTTATTTTTTATATTATGTATACATTTATTGTAACATAACAATATATTTTAACTAAATATATACATGCATGTGTTTGCATTATTTATACATTATAAATATATAATTTCATAATTTAATACAGTATTGTGCTGCTTCTTTATATACAGGAAAATGTGTACAAATATATTGTATTTGACAATATTTTAAAAAGAGGGATCTTTGCAAGGGGATTTTCTTTTTTTACGCCCCAAAATTCTGAAAACCCCTGTCATACAATTTATATATTATATTTTATAGTACATATATTATATTTACTGTATACATATAAACTTACATTAACAAGTAAATCTATATTAATCTTAACTGACTTGGAGTAAACAGAAGCAAAAAGAGTGACTGTGTGTGTGTGTGTGTGTATGTGTGCCCTCCTGTCTGCTTGTTAGTGATTGAAACCATTGCTGTGTAATGGAAATATATAAGTGGTGCCAGAGAGAGAGACAGCAGGGTCCTGTTACAATGTCAGGTCTTTTCTGGAAAAAGGATCTGCCCTGTCCGGAATGACACTCTTGGTCTGGCAGTAGTCAAGCAGCAGGATCAGCAGCACATTCCCAAAGCCTTGCTCTGGAAAGGGCAGTAGTTAAGCTTCTAAGACTCACTATCAACATTAATCCTTACTGTACTACTGATCTCAATGAGGTTATTAATACTGAGACATGGCCAAGTGGGCAGTGGTCCGACATGCTGCACTTGAATCCAACTTTGAATCTGGATAATTTTCCAGTATACAACCACCATCCATTCTTACTTTAGATTTTGGTTGCCTCTCCGCTGTACTACTTAACGAGTAAACCAGTAATTAACCAGTAGTCTATTATAATATTGTAATAATTTAAAATCATAGTATTTTAATAATACTACATATTCAGGTATTAAACCTGGTATTCAGGTTAAATAAACTCAATATTTTTGTTTTCTTTCCGTACAAAAAGTATCGTCTTCATAATATAACGGTTGAACCACTGATGGCAGATGGAGCATTCAGACGACATCTTTCATACTTTTTGCACCTCGACAGTGGTGATTGAAGTGATTAATGGTTGGTTAAGGTTGAGTAACCCTTTAATTGCTTACAGTTATGGGTTTACTTGGTTACAGTTACAGTAAAAACTGTAATATTGTTGAATATTGTTACAATTTCAAATGACTGTTTTATTTCTTCAAAACTAATTTTCCTGTAATGCAGAGCTGAATTTTCAGCAGCCATTACTCCAGTCTTCAGTGTCACATGATCCTTCAGAAATTATTTCAATATGCTGATTTGCTGCTCAGGAAAAATTTTAAAGGTTCATTTGAAAAAACTTGCAAACCCGTTTTAACAATTATCAATCAAAATGTTTTGTCAGTATGCATTCCAATTAATCTCAATCAAGCTGAAGTTAGGTTTTTTTTTTTTTGACTTTGAAACTAAAAACCCAACCCAAAACCCAGCACAATAAAACATAATAAAAGCATGATTACAAAATAAAAAACATCGTTTTTGAGAGAGAAAAAAAATAGGCTAACTTATTTTGCAAATTACTCCTTATTTCTTTTCAATTGTGCTGCTTAATATTTTTTTGTAGATATCATGGAATATTGTTTTTCAAAATGATCTGATAAATAAAACAGAGTTTGTTTTAAATACAATTTTTTTGTAACATAAAAATGTCTTTACTTTTAATCAAATTAATAAAATGATGGATCCTTGCTAAATAAAGCATTATTAAAAAATGAAATAAATACAAAAATACTGACTCCTACAATTAATAGCTATTATAATTTAACCAAATGTAATTTTATTTGTATGCATTTATGTAATCAGCTTTATACTGTGTTAAATAATAAATAATATTTTGTTATAAAATTATATTTTGACGAGTAAAACCAATTAACTGAGATGTTAAGGTTTAGGTTAATTGTGGTGTGTGTGCATATATATATATATATATACATATGACCTTTCTTTTCTTTTAATTTATAAAGTTTGTCATTTAACTAATTCTTTTTATAGGCCTGGAAAGTTTTAACAACATTAAGTTATTGATTTTTTGTTTTGTTTAAATGAGCATTGTAATTTAAACATAGAAACAGGGAATTAAAATTAAAATTTTAATTAAAAATATCTCCATAAAGTAGGCTAATAACTGATGAAGTAGTTCAGTACTCACACATATGCTCACTAGTCTAACCAAGTTTCAGAAGCTGGATCTGTTGACAGCTCTCAAACTCTTAGTTTGTACGTTACAGCAGTTCCGTCATTAGGGCTGACTTTAGCATGATTTCTCAATCCTTTAATTCCACGCCGGTTGTAACCCCAGAGTTTAATAAAGCGTTGGCTGTCAACCAGGCATGCAGCATAAAAATAGTTAAGCGTTAATGTGAGTGTGTTTGTGCATGCTATTTTAGCACAAATGTCATGCTACCCTTCGTAAACTCGGAAGTGAGAGACTAACTTTAGTCTCCTCAAGCTAAATGATCTCAAATGATTTAAAACAACTGTTATGCTGTTTTGCACACTATTAATTGGATTCTTGAAAAGGTTAGCATATTGTATGTGTCTGAGGAAAAAGAGGCTGGGAGCCACAAAGGTATCTAGATTTATAGCTCTGTGTGTGTATGTGAAGGAGGGCATGTAACTAGAGGAAACTTTAGAGGTAGTCTGATGTCATGGATCATATTTTGAAAGCTCAGTGCTTAGAGTGGTTGATAAAAAACAGATTCAATATAACTTAAACCCCTCACACTGCCAAAGTATTTCTACAGAGGCTCTTTTTTTAAAAATAAAACCCTAAATGGTTCAGGAAACTACCACTAACGTACATTCTTCACAGTAATGTGGAAATGCAGCACAGGTCTGAACTGAAGGCAGATCATTTACAAGACTGATCCTTGAGGGAAGTGGGAAGTGTTTGTGTGAATATGTTTTTATTGCTTTTCCTCTGGCAGAACTATTATTACTCTTCGTTAATGTTACAAGCTATAACGTTTTATCCATGTGGCGAAAACCCATCAAACGAGGCATGAAGGGTCTGTTGCTAAATTTCATGTAGTGTAATTTTGGGATGGATGGGATGTAACATTGCCTAGCAACAAGCGGTCTAATTTTCAATATTTCAAATATCAGCCCGGCTACCCTGTTTGAGATAGAGTCTTTTTCATATTTCACATGAGAGTTTGTCCTTATGAGGTCTTAGAGACCTAAATCTTATTTTATTATTTTTACTTTATCCTAAGCTATTTCTTTGATCTACAACTGGGACATTTCGATGAAACAAATGTTTTTTCTACAAATAATGTAAGCAAATAACTTTGCCTCTAACCAAAGTGCTCCAAAAACAAAAAAGATAAATGCTAAAGAAAGGCATTCCACGTTTGTATAGTTGAAACTTGAAATGTTTGCAGATTTTGAAATAGATTTGGCATAGGAGTGGTAAAAGTGATGTAGATTATGTCAACCACACAAATTCTTGAGCTACAATTTAATTTTAACTAAACTTTAAGAAATATTAACACATTGAGAGAAAATGAAACATTCAGCTGAGCTTAGCTTCATACTGTAATTTAGGCTTGTGTTGAAATTATTATTACATATTCCATGTTATTTTTCACCAAAATTACATTGAATAATTAGTAGAAAAAGATAATTAGTTAAAAAGAGTTAACTGATAAATTGTTCAATAGAAAGTAATCAGATGAAACTACTTCTTGGATTTTGTTAATTACTCCTCACTTATATATATTGTAATATCGCTTTTGACATTTTATTTGAAAAGAGGAACCGGATTTGGTCCCACTTTATATTAAGTGTCCCTAATACCTGTGTACTTACATAGTAACTAGATGTGTATGAAGTATGTAACCACAGTGCAAGTACACATTGCTACATAGTATCTACAGCTGTAATATTTCTGTAATTACACACATGTAAGAACCCTCAGTGTGTGTAAGTACAAATGTGTAACAGGAATGACATAGCTACGTTTTGTAACAGCAGTAATTGGAACAGGGGTGATCAGGGGATGTAGTTGGGAAGGTTTAGGGATATGTAAAGTGGGTGGAGTTGGTGCACCTCTGTAATACCAGTGTAAATACACATGGTAACTCTTCAGGAACTGCCCACTTAATATAAAGTGTAACATTCTGGACACCAACCACAATTTATATGTAAAGCCTAATTTAAAGCTGTGTAACATCAGAGTAATTACATGCTAGATCCGTAGCAACATTCTATTTAATATAAAGTGTAACACTTTATTTACCAAAAAGTGCTGTTAGTCCTGTTACACATTTGTATTTACACACACCATTCTGAGGGTTCTTACATGTGTGTAGTTACAGAAATGTTACTGCTGTAGATACTATGTACCGGTGTGTACTTACACTGTGGTTACATACTACATACACATCTAGTTACTATGTAAGTACACAGGTATTAGGGACACAATATAAAGTGGGACTAAACAATTTACCAATTGTCATCTAACTTCATATTTTGCTTTAAATATTATTTATTGGAATGTATTGCTTTACACACGCTTAGTTTTACTAGAAAAATAAGGCAAAAACATGTTTTATTTAGTGCTGTCAAATGATCAACTGCATCCAAAATAAAAGTTTTTGTTTACATATCGTAACATATGTATATTTATTTTGTGTATATATATATAAATGTAAAAAAAAGTATATATATTTTTAATTATTTACATGTATTAACGTGTATATATTTATATATATATATATTTTTTTTTTATATATATATATTTATATATATATATATTTAATATACAAACAAAACATATTTTTCTTAAATGCACATTTATATTATTTATATTAAAGATAAATATATATTTAATATATAAATTTTTCTTAAATATAGTCATGTATGTGTGTGTATTTATATAGACATAATAAATATTCACCATACACAAACATATGTAAACAAAACCTTATTTTGGATGTGATTGATCACGATTAATCATTTGACAGCACTAGTTTTATTACAACTTGATCTTTTAACAGAAAAGTGATTTCTTATATCTATTTTTATCATCTTTACGGATCAGAGAATAATTTGCCTCGCTTACTGAATTTGAATTATTATTTAACTATGTTTGTTTTGCAGCTGGAATGACGAAGAGTGTTTATTTGCAAAGTCACAAATAATAATTACATAATTAGACACAGGATACAGAGGAAGTGTGGGAAGAAGGTATTATGTCTAAAATGGACAATAAGAAATATGCTTTGTTTGTATTTTAGCCAGTGTTGGGTTATCTGTGTGAGTCACAGTGGAAAACTGGAAACGCAACAAAGATGTGTGTGTTTATATATTTGCGTGTAAGTGGGTGGACTTTATTTATGCCTTGCAGATGTGCTAGAGAATGAAGATGTACCTGTCCATATTTATGTGTGAGTACCTCTTAAAGCAGTGAGCAGAAGTGAGGATCCAGCAGCTGCTGATCAAAGTGGCTCCACATACCAACCGTCCGTCTGCCTGAGACCCCCGTAAGCGCACAGCTGCCTGCCATGGCCAGCCTCCACTACACCACACACAAACACACACTAGCAATTTGCATTTAAACCACACTGCACATTCATTTTCTGATTCCGACCACATAAACAATTATTCCGAGATGTGTAATTTGTTATGTCAAAGATGTTTGTATACATTTTGACCCTTTCTGCTTACCGTAGCGAGTTTTCTCCTCCTATTATTCTCTTCTGACGGGTATGAGAGGGTCTTAGACCACACATGGAGCCCACTGCCTCTGCAATGTAACAAAAACACATATTTCTATAAAGCATGCTTGGCTGAAATCTGTTAGGAACATCTGCCATGGTTTTTCCATAGCAAATGTGACCTTGGACCACAAAACCAGTCATAAGGGTAAATTTTTCTGAAATTGAGATTTATAGATTTATAGGTTTTCCATTGATGTATGGTTTGTTATCATACAACCAATTTGAGTATCTGGAATCTGAGGGTGCAAAAACAATCAAAATACAGAGAAAGAGTTGTCCAAATAAAGTTCATATTACTAATGAAAAAAAAAACATTTTGATATATTTACATTAGAAAATTTACAAAATACCTTTGTGGAACACATGGAACATAAATGATTTTTAGACATAAAAGAAAAATCTATCATTTTGACCCATGCAACGTATTTCTGGCTGATGCTACAAATATCCCTCAGCGACTTAAGACGAACTTATGAAATTTATTAGAAATTATGAATCTACCAATGACTACCTATGAATCTCCTTCTTATTACTGTAATGTATTTATATAACCTTAATTATGTATTAAAATGGTCCAAATAAATCCAATTATTTATTTGGTATTAAAAATCAATTGTTAATTATCAATTTTAACAATTATTTCAATTTTCACAATTATTTAGTATTAAAAATCTAACAAAACCTATGTCTAAAATTTATATTATAGCAATTAAAAATAAGCATATATTTCTGCATGCATAATATAATTTATAATTTTTCATTTGAGTGTCAAACAAGACATTCGTCTGTATGGATCTGTAAGAGTTGAGAGACTGTTCATCTGTGTTTGTGTGTACATACAGATGTGCTTGATGGACCGAAGAATGCAGGCTAGTATTACATAAAATAACACCATAAGATTGTAATTGTTTGCTTAGCTTATCTGCCCTTACGGTTTAATGGAAAAAGCAGGCTGGATTAACTTGCATTAGCGTTATTAGATTGATAAGAATAACAAAGCACAAGTGAGGCCTAAATGCCAGCGATCATGAGACGGCGAGCCAAACCACATCCTCTAGAGCAGACATACCTCTATTTCAGCACATACTGCTCAGGTGATAGTTTCCATCTTTCACTCTTCTTTTAGGTGGTTTCAAGTATTTTTACAGGTGTGAGGATCCCTAAATCTACCCTTCAAAACCATTGTCCAAGGGCCTCATCTATAAAACACGCGCACACACATGTTTGATCCAGAATGTGCAAATCTAGACCAACGTTCAGATTTGTCTTTGTTCGTCTTTGATGTGGAAGTGCTTTTTCAGGTTCTTAAGCAGACATTCACGCTTTTCCTCGTGGCAGAGTCAGAGTACTGCAGATACATGGAAATCTCGCCATTCACAAAAGGATTTAGACGTTAACTGGTGCTGTTTAATATGCTCATGATATTAATTAGGGGGCATTTACTAAGAGATCTGAAACTATTCAGCTGGGCACAGTTCTAAGATCATTTGCGATTGCACATCTGGAAGGCGTATTCAGGCTTTCTGGCATGTCTGTGAATCATACGTACGTGTATTTTACTGATCGTATTTATTAATTAATGATTTATTGTACATCAAGATCAAATGTACAACGGTTTCTACGCAACCTTCTATAAATGAGGCTCCACGAAACACATTTTCCCTGCTTCTTAAAGAACACCAATCAGTGCCGCCGCTCCCTATACGCACAATACGCAGTCTGCGTAGGGCACCAGTTCCCAGGGGGGCACCGTTCTCAAAAAAAAAAAAAAAAAAACTTTCGTTCTGTATTATTAAAAATGTATAAATAAACATAAAAATCGAAACATAAACAT
>JAUCNO010000626.1:4250691-4265630 GCA_032353835.1 Enteromius viviparus | reverse complement strand
CATGCGAGATCCCATATGTAACGTCTCCGTTCCCTCCTTCAGGGAACGTGGGTTACGATAGTAACCTAGACGTTTTACATTCTTTATCAAAATGCTTTGGTGATTAAAATTTTGGACATTGGTAAAACATGGCTAGATCTAAAAAAAGCAGTGCCACTTAACATGCTAACAAAGGCTAAGAACACTTGAAATACTACAGTACCATTAGATACATGCCACCAGTGCCTAGAATCATGGTCTGATGTGGTTTTTAGTGATCTTATGAGGTCTAATAGGGATAGGTTTACTGAGTACAGAGCTGATTTGTTGTTTTAATGAGGTTAAATGGTACCTGAAATGGTCTAATATGGTCTTTGTGAGATTTTAATCTTTTTCTAAATTTATTTCCGACACTTTTAAAACTATTTCATGCTTTCAAACCACGCTTTGGTAAGCCAACATCAAAGTTTGTCATCAAACCAAAAATTTTGTTTACTGTTTTAATGTGTGTATTTAAGTGCGGATACATACAATTTTACATTTCAGACATTGCCAACATTGAATTATTCTACCTTAATTTTACCAGGTATTACATGACATGGCACATGACTCAGCAGAGATGGCTATTCAGTTGCTGATGTCACCTGTAACCCAGCTGTCTGCACACAACCTCTGCATCCCGATCCGTCCATCCATCATCACAAACCGTCCCCCACTGGCCAGCCACCAGGATCTCCACACGCCCCTCTCTCTCATTCTCTCCACCCACCAGTCTCACAGGCATACCTGATAGAAAGGCAAAACAAGATACATGAATGCACACATGCTGCATTTTGCTTTTATCAGCAGGTGGTAGTGCAGTGGTTATAGATCAGGATGGATCTGATTGGCTGTAGGTTTAAAGTAACAGTTTGATCACCAATATAATACGTAAAGTATATGCATTATATTAGATGTAATATTTTAAAGGGACAGTTAGAATGTGTCAAAGCTGAAATCCGGCAGTGATGATCAAATGCCAAACACAGAACCCGGTCCATGTTCGAATCCATACGTCGTCTGTATTTTCTCCCAATTAAATTCACATTCTCAGTCTAATCTCAAGTGAATCTCCACCTCTATCTGTCTTTGCAGGCAGCGGGACTTGACGTCACATTACGCTACAGATTCAGAGAGTCGGGAAAGCCTGACTGTATGTTTTTTCACGTAAGCTAATACATCGTAGTGTGGTCTTGAGCTAAATGAAAAAATATTTGAAAAAGGAAATAAAAATAAAATCTTATTTTGGAGATTTTTTGGGCTGAACTATCCCTTAAATCCACTATCTAAAATATATTTAAACTATAGAGGAAATGAGGGAGGCCATGGAAGGACAACTTATGTCCATATATATGTGTGTGCGTGTGTGCGTGTGCACGTAACACAGTAAGAGGCATAAAAAACACTTGGTGCTGGAGAGACAGTTTTAGGTTTCCACTCATGGAACACCTGCCTCCACTTACACATAACACAGACACACAAACGCAATCAATCACCATCTACAGACCCGTCAGCAATATCAGCGACACTCTCTGCTCAAGAAAAAAAAACATGACTTACTAACCACACATTCATTCACATTTGCAGCCAAAATGAATATATAGCCAAGTTTGTTCATAGAGCTCATAGTTTTAAGTTCTGATTCTAAATTCTTGTTGGACAAGTCATTTATGCATAGTCACGACTGCATAATAGCTGAAACTTGCATGAATGTGCCAAGTTGCATTATTGTGTGACAAAGGTTTGGATTATTTTAGATTTACAAGTTAGATTTTTATTACTACCACCTGAGTTAGTTTATATTAACCTCATGGCTTACTGCTCTGCTACATACATACAGCTTTATGAACATCTGCAATACCAATCATTCCTAAAGCTTGAAGTTCATTTCTCACCGTCAAGTCTCACTTGTCAGCAGTTACTCAGGGACTTTTTTATGAAATAAAATTTACTTCATAAAGCCTTCAGCACCAGCGGCTATGTGATAACCATCCACACTGACATGTTTTTTCAGATGGTCTCTACTCTTCATCAACTCTGTCAATGAAAAACACTCCAAAAATCACACTCAGAGCAGTTTTATTTATTTGGACATGTTTCTACTGAGTGAGAACCTGAGTGTTTGTGTATATATATTGGCCATCTTTCGTTCTTATGCACTGCCATTCAAAGATTTGGGGTTGACAAGATATTCTAATGAATAAAAGTCACTTATGCTCACCATGGTTGAATTTATTATATGGGCAATACAGTAAAAGTTATATTTTAAAAAGTTTTTATATATTTTAAAATTAATCTATGTGATAGCAAAGCTACATTTTCAGAAATCCTTTAGAATTCTAATTAAAAAAACATTGTAATATTGAAACATTTCTTATTATTTCTACTGCTGATATTCTTCAGAAAAGTGATATAGGCCTATGTAGCATTCTCTTATAACAGAAATCCTTTGTACCATTATCATGTTTGACCAATTTAATCTACAGTATGTCGATTAAATGCATTCATTTCTTTAAAAAAATATTACTGACCCTAGCTTTTGAAAGGTAGTGTATATTGTCTGGTTTGTGAGAGAGAGATATAAGGAGGCAGAGAGATGGATATTAAGTAATCATCCATGAAAATTAAGTTAATGGAGTTGCTATACAGTAACAGCAACTGACAGAATATTTCCTGTTAATCACATCAAACATCTCTGTGCTACTTTAGGAGGAAATCTGCTGATTTCTGCAGAATGCATTTAAGCATGATCAAATAAGTTAAATGGAGCTGAGAGTATTACTAACTGAAATGAATGACTTTGTGAAGGATGGGTTTTCCGGTCCAGTGGAAATTTGAGTTTTGTGGGTATAGGCTCTTATGGATTCCATGTGGCTCACAGGCAAGTAGGAACTACATTTAAGCTCATTCAGTGAAAATGAAACATTATTTAAGAGAGTTTCCCATAGAGCTAGACACACCACATTTTCATAAAACTATGAACTTGACAGAGGAAGTCCAGAACGTGTGTGTGCGTGTGCACATAAGACGAATTCATCAAGCAAATCAGAAGGAAACACTTAGGGTAGTACTAAAAAGAGTTATACAAAATAAATTGGTAGCTAAATCTCAAAGGAACTTCATTCGGAGAAATGCAGGGATTTTACTCTGAAAAACAGACAGTAGTCTACTGCATACAGCCATTTAGATTTTTTTTTGTGTGTGTGTGTATCCATATAAAAGAATAGTGCAACGTGTTTGATGAGAATACTAATAAGTGGTCTTTTAATTCATTTATACACACAAAAACACCCTCATTTGAAACCCTTTGAATTGGATGAATTAAAGAGGGAGAACCCTATAGTGAAATTTCTTGAAAGCATCAGATGCTCTGTCCAAAGTCAATAAAGTTAAATCAGCCATAGAGTGCAGGACAAATAACTGCAGCAGGGCATTTACACACAAACAGTAATATAGTGTGTGTATGTGTGAGTAACTGACACACTCCTCAACGGTTCCCTGTTATAGTATTGTCACTCATTCTGTTACTCACACTCTGACTGGCCTGCTGCCCATAAAGATCTATTACACACTTACACGCATATATTCTTTTATGTATATGCTGCATTTTAAGCGTTCTACGATTGTGGAGAAAAGTATAAAAAACAACTTGAAAAGTAGCAAAATGTGTACTTCTATATTCAACAAACAACAATTAGGATATTTCATGTGAAGGATGTGAAGTGTAACTTCTCCGCAAAATAAAGATTTGTGTCATGAACGTACATTAAGGCAGGAAAAATGTGGTTTTCAGTATAAAAGCATCCATGCAATTGTTTGAAGTCTATTATTTTGTAAATTGTACAACAAAATTTATGCTTAATGGTTCTAAAGTCTTCTTGTGTTTGAAATTTTCTCATTCCTTTTTTTTTTTTTACTCAAAGTTAAATTTTAAATAAATAAAATTCAATTGAATATTGATTAAGTATTAAATATAATACCAAAACTATTACTTTATTGTACTAATTATAATTGTTTTCATTTAGTTTCAATGAATTTTAGGTAATTGTTCAACCTAAACTGCGGTAGAGTATTATCGTGAAAATAAGGTGTGTTCTGTCATTTGATGTGTGGGAGTGTTTACCATATGTACATCCATATAACTGTATGCTCACAATAACTATACAGTAAAAAACAATTAAACCATTTCCAGACAAACAACAGAAACTTTTTATGTTTTTTGAGGACTGAAGTTTTTGAAAACGCCACCATTATTGTTTCCATGTACACAAAAATCTTGACGTCATGCGTGTGCGTAGTATGTAAAAAAGTATGTAGACATGCCCAGTATGTGTCAATTTTAAAGGCAAGCACTAACAAATGGTATTGTTCAAGAGTTTGCTGACACTTCTTGAGCAAAGTTTGCATATACTTTACCAATATTACAAACAACAGCAGAGCCGTATCATATACACCATATAATCGTCACTTCCCTACATGTACTGTTTATTGACAAGGTGACAGCGCCAACTACTGGCCTGGCAAATGTAATATAATACTTTGGGCCATTTTCACGGATATGTGTAAACATGAATCGTTTTGAAGACATTGAGTCACTAAAAAAAGAAACTTCTGTCAGAGAAGATGTGAGCAACAAAAAAATACTAGAATGACTGATATTTCTGCAAGTTTAAGTTAACTTTTACATTTTAAACTGCATCTGGATTTCATAGGTCATATTGAATTCACAGGCTGATGAAATTTGTAAGTCTCTGGGGAGACGCGAACAAGGCAGTGTGTGTGTGCATGATTGTGTCTGCGGTCTTACTGGTGGGCACGCCGTGTCTGGAGCGTTGGGGGTTGCACACTATAGCTACGTCTTGGCTGTGAGTGCAGTCATGTTTGAACCAGCCCCTCCGGCTGCAGTGAGTTACTGTGGGCTCTTTTCCTGTACACCTGACATCATCTAGGAGAATGGGACCCGCCGCCACCCCGAACCGCCCTGCAGACACACTCTCCCCTGACCTGCATCAATGCAACACAATTAGCAAAGCGGTAAATAATAAACAAACTGATAATCAAATCAAAAATACATATTAAAAAAATACCTGAATCCCAGCTGCCTGCAAACAACCTGTGTGCTGATCTGTGTCCAGCCATCATCACACACGGTCCCCCACTGACCTCTGTAATGAACCTCCAGTCTCCCCTCATAACTCTTCACACCCCCAACCAGACGCACTGCACCATCTGACAAAGAGAGAGAGGATCTCTTTACACATGGTTTTATCATCAACCTCAGGTGAAACAATATATGTAAAATAGGGCTGAAACGATTCCTCGAGTAACTCAAATAACTTGATTACAAAAATCTCTCTATAAGTCTCTATTATTTAATTTTAAAGTTGTTTTTTCGCAATGATTTTTGCATTACGGTGACAATGCATTACGCTTATGTCACCCACAAAGCGGAAGGTGAGCGGTGTTTTGATTTGAGGGCGCAAGCACAGACCCTTTACTTCGCAGGCTGCGTAATGGAAGGGAGCAATAACAATGGCGATGAGCAAAGAGACCAAATGAAGACCAGAGGAGGACTGTCACCCAAGACCAGGTAAATGGATGGGATAAACCACAACAGTCTGTGTGAGGATGTGGAGGGAACACAGACGGCGAGAGGATCAAAGTGGATGGAATTCATTCATTTTAAATGTAAGCTGGGGCGAGAGGCGGCACGTCATGGACGGTGAGCACATAGAGGAGAGTTGAAATCAGGTTAACTTTATGGTAATGAGCTATGACGCGGTTCGGCGGCAACCAGTCAGAATGCAGAAGTCCACCGCTTGGCAGGGCGGCAAGAGTGAATTTTGGCGGTGTGAACGCACAGTTACACTACACAATAATATTTATCAGCTTATACCATGGCTACTTATCACAGGAATGAGCTTACTGTCAAAAAAGTTGTGCAAGGCTTTTACAATTAGACATATGTAATACTTTTTCAATACCATGGCTTGGATGAATAACGTTACTTGGTACTTGAATACTGAACTTTGAATAAATTGTTGTAATCATGTCCGTAAGTCTAATGTGTTGGTGTGGTCATTTTTGATTGATTGCAATGAATAGGGTTTATAAATGCACAGCCATGAACTTACTGTATGATAATAATATGTTATCTAATATTTTAATATTAATATTCCAAATTTGATATCAATAAATTATAATTTATATTTATAAATTATAAATAAAATGTATTTTTTTTTCCAAAAAAGAAACCAATTAGTTGTTCATTTTTGAAGACAAAAACGTTAAATCCGATTACTCGATTAATCGATACAATTTTCTGTAGAATACTCAATTACTAAAATATTTAATAGCTAGCGCCCTGATGTAAAACAATTCCTGCAAAATGCGTTTTAGAAAAAAGTCTCATAAGCCTTGAGTTTAGAATTACACATAAAATGTACAGTAAATGACTAATACATTTTAAAAAGTGGGATCAGAACAGTTTCTTGTTTAATGAATACGATTTTTTTTTCTCACTGAAATTGTATGTGAATATATATTTGTCAGACTTTGTGTTTTGTATTTCTACTGTTTTGATCCCCATGTGTCTGTCATGCCCATATTTGTTTGTTCTTGTCCTAGTTTCATTGAGTGTGTTAATTAGAGTCTAGCACTGTATCCCATGTGAGTCTAGTTCAGTGTCATTCGTGTGTGTATATAGTGTGTCAATGTTCTAGTCCATGTTGTTGAGTCGTCAAGTGTCCGCTCCAGGGAGCAGCACTGTATGGGGTTCCATCGGTGCCAAAAACCCAAAAACCAAGCCAGAGCCCGCGGATCCCAGCCCACGTGGTCCAGGTCCAGAGCTGAATTTATGGTCCGACAGGCCAGATCTGATCCCCGTCGAACCCGTTCCGGCCCCTAGATTACGGGCAATGATGCCAATCCAAATTCTAGTGCCAGAGTCCGCGCTGCAAGAGCCACAACCAGAGATCACGGCAGGAAGGAGGTTTCGTGTCAATGTTCTAGTCCATGTTGTCGAGTCGTCAAGTGTCATCCTTAGTGGCTACACATTGTGTGAGTTGAATTCTGTCTTGCTTCATCGAATAAACCTTGTTTCCTTGTTTCCTGACAATATTACAGCCCTAAAGGATAAAATAACTCTTTGACTCATGTCCAAAATCAAATTAACTCAAGTAGTGAGTCACTTGCTAAAACCCTTATGTTTTATTCCACAGGAGTTTTTTTTACTCAGTAGAGAGCCCTTCACATGAGTGATTAATATACAAACTCACACACACCTGCTAAGCTCACTTTAAGGTGTGAAGTCTATGTGTTTGAGTAAAGAGGTCATGATGTGAGAAATCAAATTGTCCTTGATCTTTTGACATGTACAAAGTCTTTGTGTCATCAAAACCTTGCAAGTTTTAAAGCTTAAAACATTCTCCCTGGTACAAAAAGAGCATTTATTATATAATATATATATATATGTACCTGTAAGAGGAATGCAAGACACTCCAGCATCCTCTGTGTGGTCACAGTTGTGCTCCCCCCAGGCGGTTTTTGGACACTGCTCTATGGAAAGCTCATTTCCTGTGCAGCTCACCTCATCCAACAATACTCGCCCTGAGCCTGCACCAAAATATGCTCCCACCCAAGCCTTAGCAATGCCCCTGTACACATACATCAGAAAAAAACAAAACAATACTTTATTGGAAAATTCTGAAGTTCCTAACAACTCAAACAAAGTGAAACAATTACTTTGTGGATAAAGATTAAAGCTGGCATCCCAGAACCTGATTTTCTAGTTGGTTTGCAGCCATTCATTTACATAGTCATTAGAAAATCAGAGGGGGGTTGTTTGTGCTGTGTATCTCACAGCAGGTGGCCGCAGATTCCTGCTAAATTCCTCCTGAAGACAGTAGAATATCAAGTATATTATGATTTAGATGAGCTTCTTCTCATACTGAGGAACTTAACTTATAAGTGCAAGAATCCATCATACTGAATGTACATTTGTATTGTACTTTATAAGTATTCAGCAAAAACTGTAGTTGTAGAAATAATATTATCGAAAGAAAAACGAATAGGTTACTTCCGTAACCCAGGTTTCCTGAGACACGGGAACGATTACTGTGTCTGCTAAGAGGCTATGGGAACTTTTTTGCCCCTAACTGAAGCCTATTTAACACGCAGTGAAACTGCACAAGCATTGGTAATTTTTTAAACCAATTTGCTGGCCACCGTGCTGCGGTTACCAATGGCTGGCTCCTGCCGAAGACCGCCTAAAGGTTAAGTCATGGCCCTCGTTCGGAGGTAGTGCCGAACGAGATACCACCTGTGCACTGAACGGAGTGGAGAGCACTTTTGGTATATATAACCAAGCCTTGGTGCATTTGCATATTGCATATTCGGTTGACTGATGCCAAAGCCAGCAGCAGAACAGTTTTCAGTGTCAGCACTCTCACGGTAGCCGTTTGTAGGTGTTCAAAGGGCGTGCCTCTGAGGGCTTCTAGCACAGTGGGCAGGTCCCACGTGAGGATGGAGCGAGGACGTCACATTCCAGGGTGGCCTTTTATTGTGGGCAGTATAAGGTACACCTATGCATACTCATGATGTCAGATCAGCATCTTGATGTGGCACACCTGTGAGGTGGGATGGATTATCTCAGCAAAGCAGAAATGCTCACTATCACACATTTAGACTGATTTGTGATCAATGTTTGAGAAAAATGGTAATATTGTGTATTGGGAAGGAATTTTAGATCTTTAAGTCCATCTCATGAAAAATCGGAGCAGAAACAAAGGTGTTTATATTTTTGTTGAGTGTACATAAGCCTAAAGGGTGGATGGGGTGCGACCCCTGTCCAGCAGGTGTTGCAGAAAGACTAGAATCAGAGATATCTGGCAGATTGGCTCCCATCGAGCTGCCAAACATGTAGGGCCCACAGCCTTATCTCAGGGGAATGGGCCGCGTATTGTACGCAGGTCCGCAATCCACGGCTGGTTCCGCCAGAGGGGGGCAACCAGGAGGACTCTGTGACCTTCTCCCCCGACTCGGCTGCTGACCTGGGAGAGCAGCACGATCGGGGGAAAGCATAGAGGAGGAAGCCGGGCCAGTGCATCCATTTCCTTTGTAAAATGAGCTGGGCACCACACCTTAATGGAGGCGTCTGACACTATCCCTTTCCTTCTGCACACAATGTGAAGGGGAACATCTCTCTGCAGCCACTGGGTGCCTTCACATAAGCGGAGAGCTGCAATGCAGGCTCCGTCCTTTCTGAGCTGAACGTGTCCGTGATGCCAAGCTCACAGCTGCGTCCGTACACTTTGTAAAAGCTTGTAGGGCCAGGGAGAGACCAGAGGGCTGGAGGTCCAGTAAACACACAGTCTGTTGGCTGTATCTGCGAGAGAATGGCTTTAAATGTGAGCATTCTGAACAGCCGTTTTATCAGGGCACGATTCAGACGTCTCAGGCCGAGTATAGGTCTCAGCCCGCCATCTTGCTTGGGGACTAAAAAGTACTGGCAGTAAAACCCTTTTTCTCTTTCTGCACATACTCAACCTCAACCGCAAATGTAGTTCTCGCCTGGGAGGGGAGAACATGAGAGAGTCAGTAAGCGCGCATGGTTAGATTGTGCAGCAGCCTGTCTACTCGCACCTTTTTTTCAGAACGCTTATGAGGAGCACTTATAATCCTCAAATGAAAAACACACTGAGGAGGCGGATTGTGTCTGCATAATTCACCCATACGTACTCAATCTCAACCACAAATGCAGCTCTCGTCTGGGAGGGGAGAACATGAGGCCATGAGAGAGTAAGCGCGCGTGGCTGGACTGTGAAGCAGCCTTATAAGGATTGTGCAGCTCGGCAATGAGTTGCACTAATCCTCATATGAAACACACACTGAGGAGGCAGATAGTGCATGAATAATTCACTCATACATACTCAATCTCATTACGGACCCATCTATTGCATCTTTATAGTTTATCATGCCTGGAACTTTGCGAGGCAAGTAGAGTAGGGTGAGACCCCGCTCTGTAGTTTTTTATAACTTTTATCCTGCGAGGGGAATAAAGCTGCTCGAAATATGGGCGGCGTTGATTCCCTTGTAAGAACCGGCAGTTAAAAGAGCAGTCGAGAAAGGTGGATCGTGAGAGCTGTGCTGGCATGCGAGCCCTTAAACCGACTGCTTAATTACTCATTTTGTTCTGACACCCGAGGAGGATAAGCCGCTCGAAATGTCTGTGCAATTTCACATTGTCTTAATTAGACTTCAGTTAGGGGGAAAAAAGGAGTGTCTTAGCAGACGCAGTACGAGTGAAGTATCGACAGGGAACCTATTTAAAAGCATCTTAAAAGAGTCATACAAAGCCAATTTTCCACAAGCTCATAGGGTCTTAATAGAAAGTTTGTAATATAGATTGTTTTAAAATTTCTCAAAGATAGTGTAAAAAAACACTCATTTTGCCCTATAAAAAACAGCTCTTTTTAAATCACTCTGTTCTGTGTACTTCCCCTTTAAATCTTCACGAGCTCTGCTGACCCTGCCCCTCTTTTCCAAGGCACTCTCAGGGGATCTTTTTAGCCGTATTCACAGTGAATCTTCCTAATTAGCACATTATTAGGAAAGGCGATTTGCAAAGGTTCATTAAAAGACATTATACTCACTGCTTCTGTGGGTAAGGCTGGATCATGAATCCACACCAATATGTATTTGAGAATAGCTTGATTTTAGAAGGGGCAAATTATTTTTAATACATTAAAACAAAACTACTGGTGGATCTTTATCATTGTGGGGTGGTTGTGTACACACACTTTCTACATACATTTCAGTTCAAACAGCTTGTAAAAGTTCATGTGGCACCGGATGACCCCTTTAACACACTTGAGTACACATTTAAAAATTGCACTTTCAATGTGTTGTGTTGATGTGTTGAAATGAAAACATACTAAAGCACATTTAAAGTATTTGATAATTTTTGAACAGTGTTAAATATAGTTTATGTATTATAAAATGTTTTAAAATGCAACTTAAATGTTACAAATGGGTAATTACATATATACCCAAATACATGGCATACAGCGTTACTGTAAACATATTTCAATGACAACTTAAGTAAATATAAAATTACATCTAAAAATAAGTGGGTCAAAAATAGTTCAGCTACTGTAACTGCATTCAATTCATCCTTAAGTATATTATTTCTATAATAAACACTCATATGTACTTCATCACAACAGTCTGATTAGACAAACAATCAAACTACAAACTGACTGTATAATTGTTTTTTAGGCTGTTCTCTTACACTTGCGAAGTAAATGCATTTTCAAAAATCTGAGCAGAACAGTCTATTGTTTCATGAATGGGAATTTTTTCTCACTGAAATTGTAGATGAATATGTATTTCAGCCCTAAAGGATAAAATGACTCCTTCAGAGATTCAATCTATTACAATTGTTTATGTTAATATGATACCTCTTTTTCAATTCACATTCATTTTCAGAAAAAATGGGCTGCATAACATGAAATAAAAGAGAAAAGTATAAACAGACTGCAGATGTAACACTCATGTCCGAAATCAAATTAACTCAAGTACACTTGCGGGTCGCATGTGTTACAAGATGATATATTTTTAAATTCTGAGTAATAGGCAATCAAGCACCAAGTTCAGCAGTCAATAATCAGTAAAAGTTGAGATGCAAATGAAGTGGAACGGCAGTCTCCAACATGTGCACGAACCCACATGTTTTATTCCAAAGGATTTTTTTCCGCTCAATAGAGAGCCCTTCACATGAGTGATTATTATACAAACTCACACACACCTGCTAAGCTCACTTTTGGGCACCATTTGTTACGCCAGGCAGTATAATATAGTTGAAATGCTTGAAACAATCAACCTGATTCACATCTTGATCTTTCCATTCCCTCTTTCCGCTCCTCTGTAATTCCTTTCCTCCCTCTAAATCACCCTTTACGCCTCTTTGCCCTCTCATTCTGTCTTCCTCTGGCTCTCATCCTCTCATTATCTCCATTTTCTTTCCGTCCCTCACACTCTCACTATCTTACTGAGAACACTTTGGCTTTGTGTGTCAGGAACCTCCCAAGAAAATATTTCACATTTTTATGCAGAGAAGACACTCTGCTCCTCTCTTTCCCTCTCTCCATCTAAAACTCCTACCTCCTCTCTATCTTCCTTCTATTTTCACACATCTTGGTTGTAAGAACGCCCTGGTGTTCCTCTAAATAGACAGCTTGTTCCCAAGAAACCAGGTCAAGCCTCTGCTGCTTTGTTCAGGCAGGAAGATTTGTTTTGTAATTTTTGTAGAGATGTCAATTAATTAATTAATGATGAATAAAAGGAATTCATTAATTTAAGAGAAATAAAGTTTAACATTAAAAATAGTAAAAAAAAATAGTAAAAAAAATATATTTACAATAAATATTAAAGGGGTCATCCAGTGCCCAGAAACAGCTGGAGGCGAGATGCAGACTCGGAGTTAAAGCAGCTTAAGTAAGTAAGTAAGTCATCCAGTGCACTTTTACAAGCTGTTTGGACTGAAATGTGTGTTGGGAGTGTGTGTACACAACCACCCTACAATGATAAAGGCCCACCAGTAGTTTTCTTTTGGTTTAATAAAAAATAAGTTGCCCCTTCTGAAATCAAGTCATTCTCAAATGCATGTCGTTGTGGCGTCACACCAACAGAGGCCACTCCCACAATAGATGATTGACAGCAGCATGTCACACAGACTGAAGTGGTGTCTTACCTCAGACCCGCCCTGAGTGAGTCAGACAAGCAAGACTCCTAAGCGATTGAGGTGTTTGGTTGTTGAATGCATTAATGAACATAGCAGTAGTCATTTACCCCCGACATCTGAGTGACTGAAGATGCGGAGGATTTACGTTACGATTGGTTCAGAAGGAAATGCACTCTTGAACAACTGAAATGCGTTTATGTTTGCGCGAATCATTCATGATCCAGCCTCACCTACAGAAGCAGTGAGTATGTCTTGTAATTAATCTTTGCAAATTGCCTTTCCTAAAAATGTGCTAATTAGTAAGTTTCACTATGAATACGGCTAAAAAAAAGATTCTCCGAGATGGGGCGGATTCAGCGGAGTTTGTGAAGATTTAAATGGGAAGTGCACAGAACAAAGTGATTTCAAAAGAGCAGTTTTTGACGGTAAAACGAGAATATTTTACACTATCTTTGAGAAATTTTGAAGCAATCTATATTACAAACTTTCCATTAAGACCCTAAAGAATCATATTAGTGTCACACTCACCGTGTGGTCACGAGGACCCGGAAGTAACCTCATTTCGTCAGGTCCCCGCTTCCTCTCGCTTCAAGTCATGTGAGTACATCTTGTTTATTATCTGTCTGTGTGCGTGTGAGAACGCGGATTCCTTGGTGGGAATCTCAACTCCCTATCGGAGCGTTCTCAGAATAAAGCGCGTGATTCACCTGCTCACTCGCGTTCCTCCGTGTTTGAGTTTCCCATCACGCTACACGGGGACTCTCCTCGCCCATTTATTGCTCGTCTGCCTCCGTGACAGAATGTCTGGTCCCGCGACGGTCCCAACGGATTTGGAAGGATTGTGGGGCATTATTCAGCAGCAGGCGCAGGAACTTGCGGTTCTGCGGCAGGAAGTGGTGGGGCTTCGGGCGGAGGTTTCCGCGCTCCGCAACGAGACCGCTGGTCTTCGTGTGGAGTGCGGGGCTTCCCGTTCGGACCTCACCGACCTGCAGGCGGACCACGATGACCTCGCCACTGCAATGATAAGCCCCACAGGACTAATCCGTTCCACCGAACATCCGAAGATCGCACTTCCGGAGAAATGGGATGGATCCGGAGCTAAGTGTGACATCTTCCTCACTAATCTTTCACTCTTATTTGAGTTTCAGTCATCCCGTTACCCATCAGACCGCAGCCGGATTGCACTGCTAATTTCTCTACTCACCGGGCAGGCAGCAGAGTGGGCTGTGGCAGTCCTGAAGGCTGACGAAATAGCCGCTCATTCATACCCCGAATTCACCACCCAGCTCAGGGCTGCCTTTTAACATCCTGAGAGTGAAGTGGAGGTGGATTCCCGTTTGTACCACCTGCGTCAAGGCGAGCGCAGCGTAAGTTGGTACACCACCGAATTCCGGACTTTCTCTGTTCAAACCCAGTGGCCCCCTACTATGAGGGCCTGTCTCGCCGGCTTAAGGACGAGTTGGCTGTGCACGAGTTGCCGTCCACCCTGGAGGGCATGATACAGCTCGCTCTCCGGGTGGATCAACGCATGGGATCCAGCAGCGGTCGCTTCACTCACCATTCTACCTCATTCCCCAGATTTCTGCCATCAACCGGACCATCTACGTCACATGCCGCCGCTGCGCCGTCTCCTCCTCCACCTCTCACCTCAGAGGCCCACTCGTTTGGAGCCGGGGAACCCATGCAGAGAGGGCGCACCTCCCTGTCAGCAGCCGAGAGGGGCAGACGCTACGGCGAAGGCCTGTGTGCCTATTGCGCCTCCTCGGAGCATCATCGGGCAGCATCTGTCTCTTGCGTGCGGGAAATGGTCAGACCATGTGAAGAGGGGGAGGTCTTCATCTGGTCCCGATACCGCTGGCTCCCATCCTGCTGTTTCCCGGTTGCTGCTGCAGGTAACAATCCTCATGGGCAACCGACGGATCGAAACCACCGCATTCGTGGATTCGGGTGCGGCTGGGAACTTTATCGATCGAGCTTACGCCGCCCAAGTGGGGATTGAAACTGAGGTGTTATCCCGGTCTATCCAAAAAACAGCCATTGACGGTCGTCCCCTTCACCCCAGCCCGGTCACTCTCAGCACTAAAGAACTTCAGCTCACTATCCAAGAACACTCTGAGAAGATTCAATTCCTCGTCACCACCCTCACCTCACCTCCCATCATCCTTGGATACCCCTGGCT
>JAUCNO010000626.1:4230241-4242959 GCA_032353835.1 Enteromius viviparus | reverse complement strand
CATATTCTGAATGCCTTCGGCAGAATTCAAATGAGCCATTTTAATCTAGATTAATCTAGATTAATTTGAAAATTAATATTAAAATTAAAAAAATTAATCTATGCCCACCCCTACTCAAATTACAATAAACTTGGGGATAAACAGTGCAATCATTTTAATGTAACATATAACCTAGTACTGTAAGTTGTATTAGCCTAAGAGTTACTTAAAATGCTATATAAAAATAGACACATAAAATAGAATACTGTAAAGTTGGTTTAAAAGATTTTGAGATTGTTTACTAAATTTGGCCACAACAGTATTAATATATATCCACTTGCTACTGGAACAGATGTCTGTGTGTGAAAGCACTTTTCATCTATTAAGTGTTTACACGATGTGCAGCCCAGCTGCTGCATTCAGAGCAGTTATAAATCACACACAGTACACACATGATGGCAGCACATGTTCTTCAAACATTTCAGCGCTTCAAAACATTCACAGAATGTTTAGAAATTGATAGGCGGCTGATGTGCTTGAAATATAAACTAATAAAATACTAAAATGTTTACCTAAACTCATCCGGTTCCCATTTGATACACATTCAGACACTCATCAAATGTCAACATGCAAAAAACTTTTTAACTAATATAATAGGAAAGGTTGTAAACAAATGTCAAAAATAATAAATACAGAAAGATTATGGAGAAATTCAGCCTACAGTTTAAGCCATCTTCTCTTAGTTTTCTTTTCATGGCCGATATTAGACCCCATTTATTGTCATCATCAGACTATTTGTGTTTGTATTTAAATTTCCAAGGAAAATAGTTTGATAAAAATTTATATTAAAGCAGGGAACATGAGGATGCACATTCCTATCCTTAATATGAACCTTGGTAACCACAGATTTTGCCTTGTAGGTACCACAATACAGTGCATTGTTTGCAGGGTAGACAGAGGAAAACTTGAACATTTGAAAATTGTTTATGCCACATTGGGGCATGTTGTCTCAAATGTCTGAAAGGTTTTTTTCTTGGGGGAAAAAGGATTTACATTATAGTTTTTTTTGTTGCCTAGATTTCAATAACAATATTTAAATTTAAAAACAAACTTAACTTACCTTATTTATTGAGGTATGGTACATGCCCCTGTCTCCCGTCAAATACATACATCTTAAAAACAATTTTTCTCTCACGTTGTCACAAAGGTTATCATTTCAAATACTGAGTGATTTCCTCATCAGAACATTCAACTGTCTCGCGCTCCAGAAATAACTAAGCACGAGAGCAAGCGAGCATATCGAGAAAGTGCTCGTGCAAAATTAACAACCCCTAACGTTGCGCCCGAAATTATATCAAATTAAAAAAACTGCTGTTAGATATTGTATTAACGTGCATGATAAAACGACCTCTTGGTCCGGATGAGTGGCCGCTTTGTTCTTACTATAGGTAGGATAACTTACCGTGGCGCGCATACCTTTCCCACGCGTGGATGAACATGTCTCGGCTTGCTTGCGTGCCGTGTTTTTTACCTGCATGTTGTTTAATTCTGAATCATAAATTTAGCAGAATATTTCAGAATAAACATTAAACTAATCTTAAACATCTTGAACAACTAAGGCGCGTGGAGGTAAGAAAGGTAAGAATTTTATAAGAAAATAAAACCTGTTTAACGCGCAGTCTTCCCTCACGTGAGTTCATATAAATGGCTGTTTTTGCTGTTTGGATACTTTTATCTGATGTGTACCTTGCTTGCAGTCACAGTACCCCCAGTCTATGCGTCCTCGGCTGTTTGGGAAGAAACACCAGGGTCGAATTCTTCCGTCTGGGTTCCGGCAGAAACTGTGCTCCCCAAGCCCTTTTCCCGGATACCGCTCTATAACACCCGGCACATCGCTCCAGCTCATGCACTTCACGCCTGATTCAGTGGAGTCTATGGATCCCTCGTAAAAGCCCGATTTCCCTTTGCTCTGAATGCAGTCGGTGAACGGAGACCCGTCACTGAACGAGATGAGCAGCGAACAGACGGCGAAGAGAAATCGACATCTCACATCCATCACGATCAACCTGTCTGTCACTGTCACCATAACTTAAATATCAGATCCTCTCCAGGTCCTTGATGTGGAGACATGGTCCTTGAGTTGTCTCATATCTTGTCTTTGGCTGTTATCGGAGCAGACGCGGATCAATAAAAGAAAAAGCGAGGAAGCCCGGGGTTTAATGACTCATGCATATTGATGACTAAGTCACCAGAGATTTTAAGTTTTTCAAAAGGTCAACAATTAGTAGTATAAGATGTCTTAAGTCAAAATTGTCAAGGTGCAAGAATAACCAAAATAATATTGCAAATAAAAATACTTCCACTAAAATAGTCGCTAACGTTACACCACATAAGCTTCAGTGGGATGCTCCATGATCAAATGCACGCGCCGTACTTCTCACAAAAGCCTGCACTTGTGTGCTGGCATTATTTCAGTAAGAGTCTGGACATTGCTTTTAGTCTCTCTGGGGCTCTGGTGTGAAATCTTCTGTTCAAGGATAATCGCAATGGCCAACAGCCGAAACAAGGTTCACGTCTGCCCTCTTGAGTCGGTAAAATATAACCAAGAGTCACCGCTGCAAGTCTTTCTGTAGATACATTTCTTACTGTAAGGTTACTTATAAATTCTGGTTTGATATTCGTAGTTGTTCGTTAGTAAATTTTATAAGCTTGTAAAACTTTGAACTTATTGTTGGGTAAATATTTATACATGCAAATGGGGGGAAAGTCGTTGTGAGTTTGTGAAAATGTTATAATATTTCATTATTTAAGGCTATATTTTAATGTATTTGTAATAGTCTATAAATATAGCCTTGGTGATCGTAAAACTCTTTATAAAAACATACAGTTTCAGTCCCAGAACAATACAAACGCCCCCAAAAACAGCAGTTAAAACAGCCGTGTGATGAAAGCCTCAGCACATCATAAATGTTTCAAAAACATACGCAAAATTAAACAGACAAATAGAGGTTTAAAAAAAAAAACTCATTTAAGATTAAGTATTTTTTCAGCATAATAATAATAATATTATGAAGAACAAAATTGTATAAATCTTTATTTACATTATGTTTTATAAACTTAGAGAAAGTTAGAAAGTATTAGCACCCGTGTACGTCATCGCACGCATGATGATGTCAAATCCGTGCGACGGCACCTCACGTTGAGGTTTCCAATGAATTGTTGGCGCACTGCTGTTTTCACCGAGTATTTGTGTAAGGAACTATTTCCCTGTAAAATATAATCGACATGAACAGCCGGTTGCAAGAAATACGTGAAAGACAGAAGCTCAGAAGACAGCTTCTTGCACAACAGGTGAAGAACTTTTCAGCACAAAGCCAGTGTTAGCGAGCATTGCCAAAATAGTACTGCTAGCTAGCTTTGAGCACAGCGATTGCTTTACGAAGTTACTGTTTTGTTTTTGCAGCTCGGCGCAGAGAGTCCCGACAGCATCGGTGCTGTTCTCAATAGTAAAGATGAACAGAAAGAGATCGAAGAAACCAGAGAGACGTGCAGGTAGAAAACATGTCTGTAAGATAGAAAAAAATGATGCCTAAGTTGAATATGAATGTAGAATTGAGACGTTTGTCCCTCGAATGAGCGAAACTAAAGATAGGGCAACATTTGCACTTAACAGATTAAATGTAATGCTCTTACTTTCAATATTTAGTCATAATAGAGACAATAATAATGCCTTATGTTTACCGCAGGGCATCATTTGACACATCAGTTCCTGGTGCTAAAAGGTGTCTCATTGATGGTGAAGACCCAGAGGAGGATGTAGAAGATAAGAAGGTGAGTGAGCACTGATCATCAGCTTGTAATTCTGATTTCTGTTTGGATTAGATCAGGTCAAGGCTGTAGATCACTGATCTTGGATCTAATGTGTGGTGTTACAGGAAGATGTTGAACCCCTGCCGCAGGAGGAAAGCGGACCATACGAAGAGGTGTACAAAGACTCCAGCACTTTCCTAAAGGTAGAATCAAACACAGAAGTATATGTTCTACATAACAATTACATGCAAAATCTCACATCTTGGGTTGGTGATTGTTTATTAAGATAACAAATATGAAGTTATTACAAGCTTTCTTCACACAGGCTGTGTACATTTTTGTTTCACAGGGCACTCAGAGTTTAAATCCTCACAATGATTACTGCCAACACTTTGTGGACACAGGTCATAGACCTCAGAACTTTATCCGAGATGGAGGTAAATATTCCAGTCTATTACTTTTATTCCTTCTCACACCTATCTGAGACTGTATTAACTCTGTGCTCTGTTGTGCTTTAGGTTTGGCTGACAGATTTGAGGAGTACCCTAAACAAAGAGAGCTCATTCGACTGAAAGATGAGCTCATTGCTGGCACTAACACCCCACCCATGTAAAAAAAATCAGACAATGAGAAATAGAACAGATATTTGCAGATGCTTAAGGCTTACCTAATGTACTTTAGTCTTAGTAATGGCATATTTCATTTTTGATAGGGATGAAATTCAATATGGTCACTAATGTATTTATAAATATATATACATTTTATGTTTGTCTGTGTCAGGTATCTGCAGGCAGATCCAGACTCATTTGATCTGAGAGATCTGAAGTGTAAGTTTGATGTGATTCTGATAGAGCCTCCATTGGAGGAGTATTATAGAGAGTCGGGCATCACTGCCAACGAGCGCTTTTGGACCTGGGACGATGTGAGTTATTACTAATGTCTCTGCAAATGTTCATTGGAAAACAAGTGAAGTTGATTTCATAAATTACCTGATTTTTTGTTTATCATTTGTATCTGTTTCTGATATAGATCATGAAGTTGAACATAGAGGAAATCTCATCTATTCGCTCTTTTGTATTCCTGTGGTGTGGCTCAGGAGAAGGCCTTGATCTCGGAAGAATGGTACAAATCTCACAATGTGACTTATTACTGTTTGTTGTGTATATCACCTGCCCTAATCATAATCTTAGAGGGTAGTTCATCTAAAAATTAAAATTTTACTTAGCTATAGGCCATTCAAGGTATAGGAGATGTTATTCTTCACTAGAACAGGAAAGAAAAAAGTATATCAGACAACGCAAAATGAATACCTGTGGCTCTTGGCATTATATTTAGGTCTTATAAAGTGAAATGATTGGACTATGCAGGAAACTGAACATTATTTACAACATTTTGTATTCCTCAAAATATATTAGATACATCTGTGATCTCAAGTAAGCATTTAATATGAGTTCTCTTTGGATGAGAAGTAATTTTAAGCACATTTGTATTGATTCGAATGAATGCAACATCGTAATATAAATGAGATAACCCATTTACAAAAATGTTGCATACAGTTATTGTGCATGAGTCTTACAAACAACGTTCCATCTTCTCTCTCAGTGTCTGAGGAAGTGGGGCTTCAGGCGATGTGAAGACATTTGTTGGATCAAGACCAACAAAAACAATCCTGGCAAGACTAAAACGCTGGACCCTAAGGCAGTGTTCCAGAGAACCAAGGTAAGAGACACTGTCCTAACTAGTTCGGAGCAATGGGCGAGCCATAACAATATGTTGCTGCTAACCATTTTTTTTCTGACATCTCTTTTTGTGTGTGCATTCAGGAGCACTGTTTAATGGGTATCAAAGGCACAGTTAGACGCAGCACAGATGGCGATTTCATTCATGCTAATGTGGATATAGACCTGATCATTACAGAGGAGCCAGAGATGGGCAATATTGAGAAGCCAGTGGAGATTTTCCACATCATTGAACATTTCTGCTTGGGCCGTCGACGGCTGCACCTGTTTGGCAGGGACAGCACTATCAGGCCAGGTTAGATATTGGCTTGTTTCCACGAAAGAAATAGTCTACCCTAAAAATTATCATTATTTACTTGCCCTTATGATGATGATTCTCATATGCTGTATTCTGCAGAATGTGACAATACAGTATGAAAGGAAAGGCAGTGTTATTATATTATATTAATATATACACTGTTGTTAAAAAATAGTTTGTGCTCAGTAAGATGATGTTTACCAAGGTTGCATTTATTTGATTAAAATGCAGTGAAAATTAATGTAGCGGTTTACTATTTTAATATATTTCTTAATATAACTGATTTTATGTGTCTATTTAATTACTGTATTGGAAAAGCAGATTTTTTTGGGCTGCTACTGCAGTTTTCAGTGTCACATATTCCTTCAAAATTTGTGCCGCTAATATTTTTGTAGAAACTTGTACTTTTTTAGGGGGGGATTTTTTAAATAAATAAAAAAGTAGTTGCTAAATAAAATTAATGCTAAATAAAAGTATTAATTTCTTTAAAAAATAAAAATGTAACCTTTTTGGTTTGCATGTATGGTTACTCTGATCTAACATGCGGGTTTTTTTTAGGTTGGCTGACTGTGGGCCCCACGCTGACCAATAGCAACTTCAATGCTGAAGCTTATGCCTCCCACTTCGGTGAACCCAACTCTTACTTGTCTGGTTGTACCGAAGAAATCGAGAGACTCCGTCCCAAATCCCCACCCCCTAAATCTATGGCAGAGAGAGGTGGGGGTGCAGCGCGTGGAGGACGAGGTGGTCCCTCTGCGGGAAGAGGAGATCGGGGTCGGGAGAGAAATCGCCCAAACTTCCGTGGAGACCGAGGTGGATTCAGAGGCCGTGGAGGCCCACATCGTGGATTCCCTCCCCGGTGATAGTCCACAACATAACAACTTTGAGACTGAAAGCAGAAAATGCAATATGTCTGATATTTTTGTAACTGTTGTTGCTCTTAGTAGGAATTATACTGTTTTGTTACTTTAAGAGCGAGATTTTTTTTTTAGTGACATAAAGACCTAATTTTGAATGAAAGTCTTGTGCAAAATATTTGTAAAAAATTTTAATCAACCTCAATTAAACCCGTTTTTTTATAAATATTTGTAAGGATTATTTTGACTGTGTGTGTTTTAACATTTCAAGTTCTTTGAGGACTTGTCCTCCTGCCATGTGAACACTTCCTGTGTGTCCTGTGGAGGGCAGTAAGGTGAAGTTTGATGATAAGTGTCAAAAGAGCTCATTTATTCTGTCAGTATTCACATGCAGAATTACTCGTTTACTGTAAACAAAGCCAACCTAATTGACATTTTCTGGTAAACAGGTAGTTTGTGGTGAAGAGCATTTTTAGAAAAGTAACATTTGAAATATATTTCCTCTAACTTTAGACCACTTAGCATCAACATAAACAAAGTGATCAAAGTGATATACACTATCCAGCAGTCAGTAAACAATACACCAAAAAAAAAAGAAAACATTTGTATGTATCATTACATTTTTAATCTCGGGACAATATTTTTCAGTCATTGTATTTTGATTGGTTGTGTTGTGTTCAATCAGCGACATGCGTTCTCTATTTTATATTTGATTGTTGCCACTTGTGTTTACCAGTATGGATGGTGTGCATTAGAGTGCAGAATGTGTTTTGAGAATAAAAATGTTGTTAAGAGTTTTGCTGAAAATTCTAAATCTAGATCTGCAAATTGTGTAACTACTGTAATTGCGTATTAGCATCCATATTACTAAAATATTAGCCAATTATTAGTAGTAATGAAGCATATATTATTGCCTTATTTTACATGACCTTATTCTACATCTACAAACTTAACAACAACCTTACTAATTAAGCTGCAAATTAGGATTTTATTTAGGAAAAGGTTATAATTAATAATGAATAAGTGCTCCCCATTCTAAAGTGTTACTCAGTTGTTCATTCACCAGTCATGCAATAACCAGTTATCTAAGATTTTGTGGTGTTTTCTGGTCTGATTTAGATGCAACATTACAAAAAGGGTGGGATTTGCCAATTTGCATTAATGGAACAGCATCATCTAGGGCAAAAGAAATGTGGGTCAGTTGCATGTGTACTCATGAATATCAAGTACACGTTTGCCATAACTGTTGGTATAGTGTGCATTAGAAGAGCATTTAAATTGCTTTTGTATTCCACAATCATAATGCTATTTTTTCTTGATTTTTGTAAGTATACAATTTTGTATCATACTGTTTTTGCCACAGAGATGAATGATGCATCAAATCATGTTACTTATTAGAATTTTAATATGCTACCAGACTACCTGTCCCAGTTGGCTATTACCCACAATGCCCTAGCAATAACATTGCAACATGGTAAATGCCACTTAAAACACAAAACCAAATAGTAACATATTGGCAACCATTTCTAAATCATTGGTTAAAAAGCTTTGGGCTAGATATTTTTTAAGTGAAAAAGCTATACAATATGCTAATTAAACAGTTTTTTAAACAGTCCACAATAAGCTGGTGAATTGGTAGGTGATGTTTTCTGATCTGCCCCTGAGGCGTTGAGATGTGGGTTAATGAGAAAAAAAAGAAGCTGTGTATTTCTTCACATTACTAATTCAGCACACAGACACACACGGAAGTGTATACACACCCTTACACACATTATTAATTAGGCAGTCTCTCATATTTCCACCGTGTGTTCCGCTAATCTGGAGTTAAAGCAACAAAGGATTACTTTCGAAGAGATTGGCAGATCTCATCACTAATGAAAAGTCAATTGATAAAAGCATAGACCAATCAGGTGATGTCTAGGTGGGGCTTCATTAGACTCAGCAGCTGATTGGCAGTCAAAGTTTAGAATAAAACCATAATCAGTTCTTTGAAGTTAATGGAAGCTTTTGACATAGAAGACCTGTAGAAGTTTGTTTCGGTGTTAATGTAGGGTAACAGAGAGAGACTGGGCTCAGTTCGGGTTTGAGCCCAAAGCAATGCATCATTTAACATGATGAATGCAAACGTCAGGATAATTGTGTCTCATTGGAGCCGACGTGCGTCAGGCATGAGAGGGTTTCAAATGAGCAGAAAGTAAGCGTTACTCTGGAGTCTGTTTACCCTTAAAGTCCGTAGCCTGTTCTTTAACTAAACTAGTGAATAACAGTAAAGAAGCGGGTAAGAAATACAACAAATGAAAATATATGACACTGTCTTTTTAACATCTCTTTCTTAACTCAAATCTGTTAGTGTGTGATTCACAGTCTTTTTAATTATTATTATAATTATTCATTGTGTGTGTGAGAGAGAGAGTAGGGGAGTGATGATGAGCTGATAGCTGAGTGACTACATCTGTAGAGAGAAGATTCACACTCTGTTGACAAGAACAAATGTGTTTGTTGTAGTGACACAAGATCTCAGAGAGACTGAGAGACAGAGACAGAGCGAGCTCCTAATACCTACATTCTGTTCTTCTATTCATACCTGCTGCCGATCCAACTGCGCTTACATTGAGAGGTATGTATTTTGTTTTGATTAATTAGATTTTGAATATGTACGTTTAGATTTTAACTGGCAATAATTAGGAAATTATAGAATTTGCAAAAATAAAAGATATCTAAGTTACTGCACTCTCGCTATGTCACAGGTTGGTCTGAGAATACTGTTCAAAAGTTTACACTTCCAGTAACACTGCAACTTCACGTCAACTAGCAGTCATTAGAGAATTTGTAGGCTGTCTGCTTAATATCAGATAACTTTTGAAGAGTACTGTATATATCAACTTATTCTACTTATTCCCTAAACCTACCCTAATAGAGTTCGTAATCATGTAGTTGCAAATTAATAAGATTTAGATAGTTGGCATGTAGTTACAAAGGTACTTATAGTTAGTAAAATGTCTAAAGTGGACTTTTAAAATAAAGTGTAACCCAATTATGATTTAAAGATTCTTTGATGAAAGGAAATTTCATAAGAACAGCCTTCACTGTGACTTCTGATTACTTTCCATCTTTGCTGAACAAAATAATTTCTTAGGGTCTAGGTCTTTGTTAGTTTAGGACATTTAAGTAGTTTTTAGAAACATATCTTACAAAAAAGCACTACCTGGGAGCATTTTAAGGCCAAACAATGGCAGTGATGTATTTTAAAGTACGTCGTCAGTTTAGGCTTTTTCCATTTTAGACAGCTCTAACATTTATTTTAATCTTGGACTGGTCTTAAACCCTGTTCGGGAAACTGCCCCTACAAGTTCAGTAACTGGCTTTTATATTGTCAGTGTACTGACCCTAGTTAAAAGCCTCTGAACTGAATAATGTATGTAAAATAATGCTTCAAATCGATCTATGATAATCACAAATGCAGTGTGTTTTTCCAGAATTTGGCTGTATCAGAATGGTTAAACAGACTCTCAGGTCCACACTGGACTCAGATCTACCAGACGTCACATCACTGAACCTGCTGGATCAAGAATCATCTTCTAAGAATAAAGCACACACTCCAGTCTCTTCTAATGGCCCTGTACGAAAAGTATGTATTCAGTCTCTTAAAAAGAGGGTCACTTTAGTGCCTACAGAAAGGAACAAGATGGAGAGAGAGCTGATTCCTTTGGGATTCCCAGACTCGGTGTACAGTCATGCTGCAGATATTTTCCAGAAAACTCATGTGGAGAAAGACCTTGCACACCGACTCATTCGCTATAGTCGCACCAGTCCTAAAGGCGATGGTGGTGATGATGATAATGACGATGAAGTCAATTCTGGGATTGTTGATGACGGTGATGCCATCACCAAGAAGAATGAGCACTGGTCATATGAGCTGGCGTTTAACACTCTAAAATGTGAGTGATAAAAAAAAAGCCAGGCCAAAATTAAGAATTTTTAGTTTTTAAGTTGTTTTCTTTAAAAATGTCAGCAGTCTAGCATTCAAGTGTGTTTTACCTGCCTGATCTAGTCAACTCTATAAAGAAGCAAAATATGTCTCGGGTAAGAGTGAAGATAGTGATCGTAAAGGTGTTTAGAAGGCCTGTGAATCTAATGTGTCCAGTTCATCAAGTTTTTTTTTTTTTTTGTATTCCACAAATCTTTAACATCAATTATTCAGCTCCTTATGATGCAAAGGTGTAGTTGGAAACAGATGAAGAGTCATAAACGTATATAACTTTACCCAAAATTAAAAATTTTTCCTATCCTGTTGTTCAGTACAGCAGAGGAGAGCTTTTCCGTTTTATAATGTTGTAGAGCAGACCGGACCACATTTTTCTTTGGTGGTGGTCTCTGATGGAGCAAACATTTAGATAACTCTGCTTGGTGCAAATTAACCTTTAAATTAAGTAAAAAACAATAGTTAATGTCACAGAATATTTTCAACATATTGTTAATATGGACAATATCCTTAGCCATTTTATTTAATGTTAATTTGAAATAACTAACTTTTGCATTATTAACTAATAATAACAAAGCTTAATAAATACTGTTACAAATGTATTGCTCGTGGTTAGTTAGTGTTTATGCATTAATTAATTTGAACTAATATTTTAGTGTTGCTAAAATATGTTTTGTATTCGAAAAGCTTCGTATCAGAAAATGAAGATAAAGATAATAATTTGAAGATTGAGTTTTGGGATGTGGTTCATGCAAAGCTGCATGCTCTTCATGTTTCATCTCTCCCTGCCTGCCCCCTCTTCTTTCCATTACTGAGGTCTTGAATCAATAATTTGGGAATGTCTGGTCACATTCTGGTTGAGTTTCTTCTTGGAGCTTATCTTCCCAGCACATGTCTCATTCCTCTACTCTCTCTCTCTGTCACTTTCGTAAACTTTTTGCTTAGGGGAAGCTTTTTTACTCTTTTATTTTTTTTAAGGACATCTATTTGCTTTTAGTGAGCAGGTCAGACATCAGTTAACTGACTGCTGTAACACTTTAATGGCTGCGCTGAACTGTAAGCATGAGGTCAGTTTATATACTTGCAGTCAGTTCTATCATCCAGAAACACAACAAATGATTTATATTCTCATGCAATTCTGCAAAATCAAATCAAAAATATTAAAGGAACTTGTTATTGTTTTATTTTATTTATTTATTGTGTTTTTTTAATAAATAAACAGGATTGATTTAAAGAAATATAGTAAGCAATTCTGATTTGCATTTCAGCTTATTTAAATGCATTTCTCAGCAAAATGGATGTAACTCTCACACATCCATATTGCGATTAATATTTTTGGATCTCTGAAGAAGAGTCCACTTGATCTCTTTATATTATGCTGTTGTATTACACCTATCCACTGCAGTATAGCAGGGATATCACAGCATCAGTGTCGCTTACCTTCACTCACTAAAGCTAAATATCCTAAACCTTCTCCTAACATCACAGACCAAGATCTTCTGGAGGAGATTCTGACTGACAGCTGCTTTTGCCGTTCTCAGCAGATGGTGGGTCTGTTATCTGCCCTTTTATCTTTTAGGATTGACTGTGTTTTAATTGGTAAGTTTGTGTGTGTGTTCAGCCAGATGATCTTATGGCTCTTGTGGTGGTCGTACTCTTTGACCTCCTGGACAGGAAGTTCCAGCACAGAGAGCCAATCAAAAGAGCCGAGGATGGACTAATAAAGGAAGTGAGGCAGGTGGAGGACAGCCTTTGTAGGTCAGTACGAGCAGGTCTGCCCTGTGAAAATACATAGAATTTTTATTAAGTTTGGAGTATTTTATTTTTTGAGGTATTTTTATTAAACCAGGGGTAGGCAACGTCAGTCCTGGAGTGCCAAAGTCCTGCAGCATTTTGCTCTAGCCCTGAAAAACACCTCACCTGCCCCTAGCCCTATGCTGCGTTGCTTACTTCCCTACTATATAGTACGCGAAAAACAGCATGCGAGGCGAGTAGTATGTCCAAATTCATAGCATTCGAAATTCAGTAGGCGAGAAGTACCCGGATGACCTAC
>JAUCNO010000626.1:4217647-4230141 GCA_032353835.1 Enteromius viviparus | reverse complement strand
CGTTGTTTATTGTGATTAAATTACACTCGTTTAACACAATCTAAATAAACGGATGACTTATTGAAAGTTTACATTTTCACACTGTTGTGACGAGGCATGACACGTGACAACATCAATATGGCAGATGTAGTAGGTCCGAATTCCATTCATACTACTCACATTCATATTATATAGAACGTACTGTTTTAACGGTCGAGTAGTATGTTCAATTTTAAATGTAGTACCTACTTAAGCATTATGCGATTTCAGACGCAGCACTAGTAATCCTGAAGACCTTGATTAGCTTGTTCAGGTGTGCTTGATTAGGGTTGGAGCTGAACTCTACAGGACAGCTGCACTCCAGGACCAATGTTGCCAACCCCTGAGTTAGACTTACAGTAATGATGTTCTTTGAAACCATTGGAAAGATTGTGTCTTCTAGACACCAATGAGATTATTTGGAGGGCAAGTTGAGATCTTTGCTTAAGTATCCTGTTTCACAAATGATCACAAAAATTTCTCCCATTTCCCAAAATACCAGTTTATGTATATAAATTCAGAGATTTCAATGAAAAACTGTTATGCCTCAGAATGTTTGCCTCAAAAAGGTGTATTTGCAGCTTAATATCTCCCAGTTGTGGGCGACTTCAAATTTTGGAATATGATCATAAATTTCACAGCTGGCTTTTTTTGTGAAATTCCAGCTTTATTCCCTTTTTCCCCACAATGTTTCCATTGATTATTTACATTGTTACGTTACATTACCTTACTAATCCTCTAGCAATTTTCCATAGTTCTTGGATCTTAAAAATGTTACTAATTTTGTGTGTACATATCAGGTTCAAGACCAAACTGGAAGCCTCACTGGCTCACTACAGAATAAAACATAATTTGCTGACAATTGACAGTTTCCTTCCACCAGTTGTGAGGGTTAAACAACAAAGATCACAAATAATACCACTCTATGCCTGGGTCAACACTCTCAAATCCAGGTAATGTGTGTGTGCATGTACTTATGTGTACACAAATGTATTTTTCCTTATTTGATATGTACACTACCCTTGTCATATTGTGTTTTTATTTAAATTTATGCAGCATAGAAAATGTATGTGAGAGTCTGAAGACATCAGGCTTCTCTCAGGTGGACTCACACACACCCCTGGTAGGAAATGTGTTCTGTAAAGACAAACACTGTTCCAATGTACTGCTGTTTCCCAGACGGCTCTCAAAACAACTGCAGAAAACCAACCTAGTGACAGAACACACACTCATAATACAGGTAACAAAGACACACAGACATACAAGCATCAGAAATGAAAATCCATATCTGGGTTTAATGTGTGTTTATAAAAACAGGATAAATCTCGCAGTCTGGCAGCATGTGCGATTCGCCCACTGCTGGTGGTAAATGGAGACATACTGATGGTGGGGTCTTTCTCTGCTCTGACTGTGGCTCATGTGGCTGTCCAGGCCGCTGCCTGTTCTGCCTGTGTACATGTATGTGGGGTTCATAACGTCTCCACCTTCAACAATGAATTACAAACCATCCTTACCTCTACCGCCTGCAAAAGTAAGTGTTATTCGTATACATGAGTGATATCTACATACAACAATATTGTACCTGTTCTTTGTTTAGTCAGTAGTCATTTTCTTTCTTTTTTTTCACCATAGATGTGAAACTGATGTCTGAGCACTTCATTGAACTTAATGAATGGGATTTGCGTATTCAGAAGGTTCGGGTGATTGTGTTACTCCCAAAGTGTTCTGTGTCGGCACTTTGTAACCCTGTTGAGTTTATCCTCAATGAGAGCGGAGGTAGAGCAATGCATCGTTTTACATTTGAGACATTCTCTGTTTCATTGTGGCAGCTGGGCGAGCATTGAATTAATGCAAACTAATATGACATCTCAAAATAACACATACTGCTCTTATTCAGACAGAGGGCTGCTGCATGGCCTATCTAAAGGAATCATCTCTGACAGTAAACTGGAGGCACTGGTTGTCAAGCAGAAACAAGATCTCAACCATGCACTCAGCTGTGAGACACACACACATTCATTTATTACCAGATTTTTTGACAGTAAGAAGTTTTAAAACTCCCTCTAAGTGAGAATGACTCATTGCCATCTTTACTGAACTTTACTGAAATTTTTTGTCTGTGTTATCCTCACAAATGTATTTTTTGAGGAGAAAAGACTTAATAGATTTAGATATTGTGCCTTATTCCAAAACAATCTGAAGTAAAATAAAGCGAAGGATCAACTTTTCATTGATGCGGTCTGGTTTGTGCTTTGACCTCTGTTTGCCACTCTCATTTACACATGCATGAATCGGTGGGTGGGGCTAAACTGGCAGTGATGTAGAAGCAGGTGTTGATCTTCTGCCTCACCTTCGTTTTATTGTTTTAAAAGGTGATCAACATATTTGTGTGTTACACTAAATGAACAACTGACACGCTTGTGCTGCAGTTCTATGGACGTGTTGCCCTTCAGAAATAGATATATATGTGCTATGAAACTATGAATTAGTTCAAAAAGTGGCAAATTCTACAAGCTGTCATTTTGGCCTCATTATAAATTGATTCCTAAACTTGTTTTTTTACTCTACCTTTTCTATATAAAAAGATCAATGGAATTCTGATTTCTCAGTTCATCTTAAATTGTTATTGTATTTTTCAATTTTTTTACATTTTTAATCAAATAAATGCTGCTAAAATATTCTCAACCTCAAATTTGTGAATGGTGCAAATGGTGTTTATAAATCACATATTGGCTAATATTGACCTAACTTGATTACCTGCAGTTCCTAAGGTGAAAGCTGTGGTGTACTGCACATGCTCAGTAAATCCAGAGGAGAATGAAAGACTTGTGAAGAGAGCGCTTGAGAACGCAGACAGCAAAGCAAAAGCCGTGCCCTTCAGGTACGCACACATTAAGTCTTTCCTGTCACACGCCACTAACTATAAGGATTTAAAGTTGCTGTATCCATGGAAACAGCAGTTAATCCACGGAAAAGCAAGTGGGGGAAGGATTATGTGAATATTGGAGTTATGAGAAAATGGATATGAGTTGGATTGAATTTACAACCATAAACATCTCTCTCTGTGTTTCTCTCAGGCTGGTCAGTGCAGGATGGGATGATGAGGAAGAGAAGTTTTTCAGAACTCAAGCATCTGACGTCACGAATGGCTGTTTCCTCTGTGTGATGAAAAGAGAGGTTAGGGAGAAATTCAAATGATTAACAGGTTTTATAACATGTAATAGGACTTTTAAAACCATAATGATTTGCTGTGATTCCTATGCTGTTTATATCTAAACAAGCGTGAAGAAGTGTCTCACACACACACACACACTCACCTCTCTCATGCAGAGCTTGATGCATTGCTGTCCTAAATACTGGCAGCGTAGCTCCGGTTCGCACTAAATAATGAACACATGTGTCTGATCACATTAGCATCCACACAAGACCACACACAGCAAGAGAAACAAGGCTGGAGCATCTTTTGTGTGTGTGTGTGTGTGTGTGTGTGTGTGTGTGTGAGCTTGCATTTGCACTTTATACTGCATATAGATTACTTTTGTACTACAATGTGTTCAATGTATTATACAAGTCAAACTGAAATTAAAATTAAATATATAAAATTAAATGAAATTTTCATCAAAATTATCATTACAGTAATGTTATTTATCACTGATACTAAAACAACGGCAAAAAATAAATAAATAAAAAAGTGAATAATTTACGTCAGTGATTTTTTTTTTTGCAAAGAAATGGACAGTGATGCTGTATTAAAATGATTAAAAGTGACAGTATAAACAATACTAAAATAATTTAGTTTTAAACGTTCTATTCATTAAAGAGTCATTAAGAAATGTATCAGGGTTTGCAAAACATATTAAGCAGCCTATGTGTTTAGAAAATTGATTGAATAATATGAAATGTTAATTTATTTAACATGCCTCAACCTGACATAAACTCTTGTCACAAGAAAACAGTTTTTAAATTATTAAAATCTACCTTCATCTTATTGTTGACAGAAGTTGTGTAAAATCAGTCAGATTTACCAGGACTTTTGCAGGTTTGTGAGCAGATTAAATTATATGGTCACTGATATTGTGCTGTCTGTGGCTAGAACTATTGAAATAACACCTTTGACAGCTAGCCCCAGTGTAATATTGTTTTATGCATAAATATGTATGTGTGTGTTTTCTCTCTACCAGCAAGACCCAGCAGAGGTAGAAACTGTGCAGGATATTTTAGCACGCGCTGCTGCTAAAGGTTTGTTGGGGGGGCTGCTGCCTCCTGACCCCGTGAACCATGAGAAACCGAAAAAGAGAAAAAAACAAAAAGCATCCAAACCAATTCTTCCTCCTTCCTCCCTCATCGGGCCTTCCTCATCTTTGATGATCAGTCAGAGTCCTCCAGCTGACAGTGTGCTCCCATATACCATCACCCAGACAGCTGACGATTCAAGTCACACTTCCAGAGTCCTAAATGACAGTCCAACAATCCTAGATCACGCTTCAAGTCAAAAGTCTGCAGTTACGGATGCCACATCCAGCACTACAAATCCCTCCAGCGTCCTAGACCACTCATCCAACAATAAATATAAGCCTTCTGTTGTGCAGAAGAAGCAATCAAAAGGTCATAAGCCTCGAGCTAAAGTTGCTAAGCAGTCCAAGAGAAAAAAGTCTAAGTCCCGCACTCGTAAAGAACTTCAGAGCAGGTCTCGACCTCCACGCAAGAAACTCCTGCACCTTCGGCCATCTCAGAACATTAGAACCTCCATTAAACCAAGTCCACCTCTGAGCAAACCCGCCACCAACAGAACCTTAGTGTCACCACACAGATCCAGACAGTTACACAGCAGGGGGTCTGGTAAACCAAAAAAGGAAATTAGCAAATCAGAAGCCTTCAAGCTAAACAGGGAGGAAATCCAGTCAAGAGAGTCAAGCCAGCTTTCTGATTCTTCATATACATCAAGCGGCCTACGATGGTCCTACGATGGTCAGGGCTAAGAAAACTACCAAGAACAAGGTCCATGTGACATCAATGGTTCAACAGTAATTTTATGAAGCTACAAGAATATTTTTGTGAGCAAAAAAATAATGACATTAGGGGGTCAGAAAGCTCTCGAGTTTTATTAAAAATATATTTTTTGAAGATGAACAGATGCCTTACTGAAATGAAAATGAAATGAGGGTGAGTGAATTTTTGGGTGAACTATCTGTTTAATGTTTTATATGTTGTACTTTGGCAACACTGTAACTGTATCATGCATACTGCTGAATAAATGATTTTATTTGTGATTCATAACCTGTCTAAGGTCCTAATTTTGTGTGTTGCACTATATGTCTGAATATGAGAAAATAGATTAGCATTTATATGCACCACAGTTTATTGCTCAAAACCCCATTTATTCAAATAATATATTTCAAATAATATATATATATATATATATATTGATATATATTATATATATATATTGAAGTAATTTAAACAATTCATATCTCAATTATCAGTTGAAACCAGATGTTTTTTATTTCAAAAAAATTTACATTTTAGAAAATTTTCTTTTTAACCACTTTTTATTAATTCCATATTTTTTTTACAATTATTTTAATGCAAGTATACTTTTTACAGTTTGATATTAAGTCAGCACGTTTATTTATTTAATTTTTTTATGACAAATGTTGGACTATTTATAAATATAAATATTCAGCCTATCTACCTCCATCCAATCAACAACCAGTGGTTAGAACCAAGTGCCTGCACTACATTTTCTGCTAATCAGAGATCAGATAATCTGACCTCACAATACAGAAAACATGTTTCATTAAGACTTTAATAATTATGCCACTAAAGCTTTATTGACATTTATTAATATTAATATCCAACCCCATCTCATAAGAAAAGTTTACAAGTTGGCAATATGTACAAAGCGATCTCTTTAGAGAAATGCTAGTAATGAAGGTCCACCCCTTAACCTCAGCGAGCCATAGTAGTCCATGCAACTTTTTCACAATTTTAAATCTTAAAAGTTACATTTATAGTTCATTAGGACCATTCTTGCTACTAACTACAGCCTATAAAGGTATATGAAATCAAACAGCCAGAAACATTTCAATGTATTTTGTGATATGCCATTTATTTTCACAACAGTTTACATTTATATGGTGTACAAATTAGTGTAGAGCAGAGAAAGCCAACGTTTCCACAAAAACATGTGTTTGAGTGTATTTCACCAGTAGTGTTAATTCTTAGCTTGTTAATCCTCGTGATGATATTTCCTCTGATAACTGCCGATCAGAGTGATTCACCATGCAAGAACACTAGAGTCAAACACAATTCTTGGCTATCAAGAGAATGATGATTCTATGCTGAATTATTGTACTGGACTACACTACCCATAAGCCTCCTCCCTCTTCCTGGTTTTGCAAGTTACAGCTGACTTTGCAGGTTGCCACCAAATTCATTTTGAAACATAAAATGTGATTGGCATTGAAACCCCTCGCCCAAAAAGGAGGGAATCCAAAAGTTGTAGAAGACGCAAAATCACAGAGTGAAAAAAAATGAACAAAAACCAACATGCAATTCTTCAAAACTGCAAAAGAGATAACACGAGGGGGAAGCTAAGGAGTGCAGTGCACAGGTAGATTGATACACAGGTCATTCTAACACTCTGATTATCTGCAGGGTGAAAGCGGAGGCCTTGTGTCTTTAGGATACAGTATGTAATGGTTATAGTAGCGCTAGCTAAACATCTACATACTGCCCAAACAAATACACTCTAATTTTGGTCTTTGTGAAAAATCTAATTGTAATCATTCTGGTTAAACTAACATTTTGGCACAAAACCATACCCTAAATAACCAAATGTATGTGTAATACAATACAATTCGTTAATCTAATGCACTGGTTGCTACTGAGAATACTTTTACATCTAATGTTGGTTTGGGCAGAATGTAAAGATCCTACAAAGCCTTTCAAAATGTTATGTTATCATGGCAGTCAGCATCTGAGAAAAACAGCTCTCCAGAGGAACTGTACAGTGATTTAAATTGACATTTGTTTGATTTGTTGTTCAATACAGGGTAAAGAATGTCGAAGCTTATGATACATCACAATGAAACCAGTATATACCGATATAAAATAGAATAAATAAAATAAAAAATATCATTTCTGTTCATTACATTTTTTCTTCTTAAATTGTCCCAGGACATGCAAGGCAATGTGTCTTTTCTCTCTCTCTCTCTCTCGATCTCAAATCTTCCTCAGAGCTAAAAGAATGCATAGATAGACACTTACAGTTCACATCTCCTCCTCTAGAGCTAGTTCTCCTAAAAAGGACCATAAAATAAATTCATATTCACATTCTCTACCATCTTTCACTCGTCTTCTTTTCTTTGTTTTGTCAGTTGGTTTATCTACAACACATATGATTTTTTTTTTTTTTTTTACAGTATGGCCAGAATAAACGGGATCACGAGACATGCCAAGGCAAGTATGACCAAAACATGACAAAATAAAAGTATCTGAAATTCAAAAAATAAAGCCTTATGATATGATGTTTGCTATATATAGATACTATATGTACACACATAAGTGACTCGTCAAAACCCTTGTGAAAGAAAGGGTAAGTTTAGGAGTACAGCAAGACCATGTAGGTACGTGCGGGGGGAAAAATTGTTTGTGAAGCGCAACCAGCATATGTAGAGCCACTAATGGCATCCAAACACCAGGAAGGGATGCCAGAACTGAAACAGCTCTGGAATTTTTTCACTAACTTGGATCTGTTGCAGATAGTTCCTATTAGTCAGGTATTCTTTGACATTCAGTCACTGGAGAGCCTCTCGAGGAAGTAAGCACTACGCTGGGGTTCAGAACTGATACGACTGAACTGTTTGACTCTAGGCAAAGTTGCCACCTCCTGTATTTTGCTCCATGAGTAAGTCAATCATCTTCCTCTCTTTCAAAGAAAAAAAAAAGGCAATTTCACTTTGGAAATATATAAAAAGCACATTCATACTTTAAATCTACACACTAAACTGAACAGGTAATGTCCTTCCGGTGTTAATGAACAGCAAGTCTATGGGAAGTCTGATTCATCGATGTTTTGTTTCATACTGGCATCTTTTCCAAGCCTCCTCAACAACTTCTGTGTCAGTAGAGCTTCTTGAAGAAAACAAAATCATCTGGTGAAATCTGCCGATGTATTGCGACGTTAATGACGTGTCATTCAGCTGAAAGAGTTGGGATTTCCATCTTCCTACTTGAAAAAAAAAAGTGCACTTGAATTCCAACTGTGTGCAGTGTCATTGTTTTCTTCACAATTTGGTTGCTAGAAGACTTCACTGTCGACACTAAACGATGCTAATGTAATGTGGTGGTGTTGTTTTGTTGCCAAAAGGGGCAGTCGCATTTACCAATGTTTCGATAGGAATCCGTTTCATCGGTAATTTCGCATCGGTAATCATCTTTTCAGCACTGAACATTGGAGCACCTTGATAGAAGATATCAAGTAATAACATCGTCATCCAACTTTAAATGGAACACGATGCACAGTTCCTCTCATTCCTGTCTTGTTTTCGTCAGGACAGTAAAGAATGCAACAAAAATAGCTTTAATGACATCCGTTAGCAAATGAAGCAGCATCAAGCTCCTCTACACACACACACATACGGTCATGCGACAGCGATGAACTGTGACAATATGAAGACGCTCGGTCGAGTGAAGCAGCCATATTACACAAACGTTCTCCGAATGATCTGTTTAGAGCAGGCTTTGTCCAGATAGGGTGGTGTTATAGATGGGCAAAGCCTGTTGGTTACAGTCATGCGTGGCTTCCCATGCAGATATACACATGACCAACGTATGAGCGACGGAAGAGAGAGGCTTGTAGGTATTGAATTAGGTGTGTGTTCGTGAGTGTCTGAGTAAAGGATGTATTTTCTTGGCATTGGCTCGTTTGATAATTACTTGTTTCAGAATTTTTCGTCCTGGAGTTTTGCTTCGTCTCCATCGTGTGATTGGACAGATATGTACAGGACGTTCTGATATCTATTGGCATGCAGAGCGTGACGGTGAGAATGCGTGCTTGTGTGTCAGATCACTGGGGGAGCTCAGTGACTGGTCTCTTCTGTTTGAGCGTGTCGATGAGGGAAAGAACTCCACGTTTGACGCTGGTGGAGACGCGGCGGGTGACTGAATCAGCAGGGGGTGCTTGGGAGCAGGCTTTCTGTGATGGAGGGCGTGCCACCAGACACTTCTGATACCTCAACTGCAGAGACAAAGAAGAAAAGAAGAAAAAGTGAGTGGGTGAATTCATGTGAACCGCTGGTTTGGATATCAGATATACTTCATGAAACAACATAACTTTCAGTAGAATGGGTTAGGCTTAGGTTGGGTTGTTGTTTGAACGCCACGGATGGATGATAAATTAGACATTTAAATACATTTTATTACATTTATATATAAATAAATTAATATTTATGAAAATATAGGACAGGCAATAAATATGATTTTTTTTATGTTTTTTTAAAGACTAAGGCTTTTATTTGAGTAATTTTAAGAAATATTACTATTTTTACTATTACTATATTACTATTACTGAATTTTCATATATTCAAGAAACATTTCTTGCAGTTATCAGTGCTGAAAATGCTGAAATTGCTGCCTGTTATTGTTGAAAATTTCTTAAAATAAGAAAATTATGTTTTCATGTACACTTCTGATCAAATTAATGTATCATACCTGAATAAAATACACTTTAAAAAAATCTAACTGACCGCATACTATATATATAGTAGACTGACATAGACATATAATTATTCTTGCAGCTCTGTAGCCCAGCTCTGGTCATGAAATAGATTTTTTTCTATTTTATTAAGCTATAGTATATATATTTTTTATTAGGCTCATTTATTTTTGATATGGTGTTGAGCCGTTATAACTCACCATGCATGCTGCCTGAACAGCCTCTGACACGCTGCCAGCATTAGGATCACACCAGAACACATGACACTCAAAGTGCTGGTTCCCAGAGTCCATGATGAATGCGAATGAATGCACATCTCTCCCAACTCCCATAAATGACAGGAAACGCACACGACACTCCACTAGGACCTCCTCTTCCTCCTAATATAGGTTATGACACCAAAAAAAGCACATCAGTAAACTCTTTTGAACAACTATGTTAACATAAAAAGTTGCATTTTAGTAAATGCACAGCTATTAAGATGTTTTGGAGTTTAACAAGTGAAAGGATGTGTAATTGCCTTTTCTTTGATGACTGTGACTGTTGCATCGGCTACATTCAGCCTCACAGGGACCCAGTCATCTCGAATTGATGATGTTACCAAACAGTCTATTGCACCGTTGAGAATGTCCATGCCTAAAAAACAAAAACATCTGACCTTGTAATTGTATGTACAGTTCCCCTTGCGTTTATATGGATTTCAACATAAAATAGGGAGATTAACAGTGTGCAGATCTTCTTTCTATTTTTTGATCTTGCACCTTGGCGAGACATTGTGGATGTGCGTACCTTCATCCTTCTTTTATATTTCAACATAAAATAGACATAAAAGTTTTAATTATTTAGGCACAACAGTAGACTAATGCAATCTGCTAAAGATAAACATTGCTTTCAGTAACACACTATGTAGTGTCAAAAACTCAGGAGAGTCAGAAGTCATCTAAGCTGGAGTCCAATCAATGAAACAAGGTCAAAGTCACCCTGTCCTATAAAACAACAATCACAAAGTTTGCCATTCACGAGATGATTTTGCCTGATGTGAACCATCCAACAAAGACATCTCAGAATACTTAAGATGATGAATTGTTGTCTGGAGAGGGTTACAAAAGCACGATCTGAAGAAAGGATGCACACTAAAATGGCTTTGCAATCTTAGTATTTTTGTCTTGTTTCTAGTCAAAATATGTAAATCAAAATACTTTTGCTGGCTAAAGATATTCAGTCTGGTTTTCATGGGACAAAAAAATTAAGTGCATTTTGCATAAAACAAGTCTTGCTTATCTAGTAAAAGTATCTTAAATTTAAAGGTGCTTTATGCACATTAAGCCCCACCTCTTCTTGCTGACTGGTTGGCCGAAGTTTGTTATTGTTTTGGTGCACATCCTGTGCCCATAGTGTTTGTTTTGGTATTACAGCCTCTGTGTTGTCTTTTGAGACCGGGTTTTTTCCCAGTGTATTCAGAAAACAGACAGCAACACGATCAAGGGGTGATGCATACGGTTTGAGAGCTAAATCCTGCAACATCGCATAGAGCACCTTTAAGATTTAAGATATTGTGACAAGAAACAAGACAAAAATACTAAGATAAGCCATTTTTTGCAGTGAAACGATGATAGTCATGCATGGCTGATTTGGAGGAAGGTCAACAAGCTATTAAATAATGATTCAATCCTGCACTGTGAATGTTACACTGCTTTTAATAAAGCTTTGTTCGCTCAAGCAGATTGTGTTCATCTTTAAGATTTGTTCAAATTTTATAACCAATTTATATAGAAGTGCTGTAATAAGTGTAGAATCCAGGATAATATGCATTGTATGCGAACAAAAGTAGTGTGAGAAAAAAATGTTTTGCTCACCTATAGGTCTGGCAACCGGCATCATGCCAACGTATAACACCTGGAATTTCTGCACCAGTTCAGTCTTTGGTGTGGGGAACTCTGCTAAGGGTAACACACGACATATACATTAACACAAACCTATTATTCAACAGAGAAGAAACACTCATAAGCATTCTGTGTTACCTTGTAGCGGGACGTCGAGCCCAGCATGTGTTCTGTCCTGTAGGGATCCTCCAGCCATAGCTTTGGCATTCTTGCGCTCTGCCATGATCTATTACACAGAAATCGAACTCATTAAACTCGCTGCCCTAAATCAGCAGCCTAAACAGAATGTGAACCCTATTTCTTCCTCCTCGGCTGTGCTCTATCCGTGTGCACAGCCTTGAAACTGTTGGTGGTTTTCACTGCAATCTAACACAAGTGTTCTGTTTTGAATGGGTCATTGAGGATTATTTAAGGTTTGATGTTGTTTGTGTAGTGTTTAGTTCTCACCCTGGAGCAGATTTCGTGCAGACTTGTCGCAATGGCTTTGGCAGGGGTGTCACAGCGGAACACATGACATTTTAATATCCGGGTGTCCTTATCTCGTGCTACATATGCAAAATCCCTGTTTGCACACAGTTAAAACAAAACAAGATTAAATCTTATGTAAACAGCTGTTTAAAGTCAAAATGAAACACTTTTTACAACCCATTTAATTCCAATAGTTTCAAATAAGCATACCGAATTAGAAAAATGCAGGACTTTCCAATTTACAGACCAAAATGGAACCATGTCAAGATATTATATCCTTATTTTTCAAAAAAGATTTAATTATTGTTTAAATGAAATTGAACAATACGACCAGGGGCCTGTTCCATAAAACAAGTTTACCAAATAAGCCAGGCTTATAGCAGATAGTCTGACTTATTTTAATACAA
>JAUCNO010000626.1:4196651-4210103 GCA_032353835.1 Enteromius viviparus | reverse complement strand
TAAAACACATCTGTATTACTCTAGGGATGTTGGAAAATGAGCCTATTTCCAAAAAAAGTGGAGTGTTCCTTTAAGGTAGTTAGAACCTTACCTAATTAATTATATTTCAAAATAAATGCAGTTCTTTAAAACTTTCTATTCATCAAATAATGCAAAAAAATAAGCAGAATAAATTATTTTAACACTGATTAATAATAAATAATAAAATAAAATAATAAAAACTGTTCTTGAGCATGAAAGCAGCCTATTGGACTGATCTTCTGAAAGATTGTGAGATACTGAAGACTGGAGTGATGACTGTTGAAAATTCAGTTTTGGCATCACAAGTTATTTTAACTGTAACAATACTTCATGATATTACTATTTTTATTGTAATTTTGATCTAATAAAGACCTTGGTCGGCATAAGAGATGTTGCTTTTAAAAACATCACAAAACGTGCATAACTTTTACATGGTTGTGTATTTGACACATTGTGCAAGCGGATATTTGAAGTGTTAAATTGCATTGCAGATCACCATTTCTTAGAGCAGCCAGCAGATGGCACTGTACATCTAGAGTTAAATTGGATGCTAAAAACTCCTGACAGCATTCCACCAATATACAAACAGAAATAGACAGCGTTTATTAAATAATTTATCCCAAATCTGCTACATATTAAAACCGTACAATTATCAAGCCTTTCTTCCCAAAGGAAAAGGCTAACAAAACTAGGGGGCAAAACCAACTGTTTGTTAAAAATATTAGTTACCCCTAAACAGGAAGCAAAATATTCATTTTTCCCCACACGGTGGCCTACTGGAAGTGTCTGTCTGTTTCCACTGAGGTAAAAGATGTTACAGCAGTTACAACAAATGTATTTAGTAGACGTTTTTATGTATTTCTTTTGATTTGTGTCTGTCTCTTACAACAGTAAATGCTAAGCAAATAAAACTGCAGTTCCCAAACAAACACCAGCCAAAAGGCTACATACACCGTATGGTGTATTTATTCCAATATATACTTGCTCCAGAGCTTGATGATTGTTCATATGAAAACTAAAATGAGTTCTCTGCAGAGTTGCTATCTTTGAATAGCTGCAGTATGTGTAGAACAAACTCAAGTGGCCTCACCTTGGCTTCAGGGTCACTGTTAATGCTGCTGGAATCTTCCTCTTCCACAGGAGCAGGGTTTCTAAACATAGACACACACGCACACACAGTCAAATGAGGTATATACATTTTCATCTCACTCTACTGTCATTTTTTCTCTCTTTCATGTGTTTGTATTTATTTGCTTTCACACACCGTAGTTTGAGGGAGGCGTAGCGGAGAGTTGCGCCTTCGAACTCTTTCAGGCTGGGGTCAGGGTTTACTGTGGCTGCCTGTAGATCCTGAAGCAGAGAAAAAGCTTTTTCAATGGTAGTGTATTTAACCCACAAATAAATAGCACGGTGCCAGTGTGTTAAGTGCAGAGATCACCCCAAACAAAACAGGAAAGCACAGTTCCTGCGATGACTAATTAAACAAACTGAAATGAAAATGATTAACCATTTTAAACCTGATAGCATTTGAACCCTGTGCTTTTTATAAAAGGGATGGATTAAGAGAATGAATAGAAATAAAGAGTGATCAAGTGATTTGCTGCAATGACCAACATGCAGTGCAAAAATCACATTTCTTAATCAGTCTTAAATGCGTAATTTAATAAAGTGCAAGAATTTGAATTTTAAATATCCATGTTTATTTAAAACAAGATCAATTTTTATTACAAGCGAAAACTGCAAAATATATTAAGTTTTGTTTGTTTGAATTTGAATTTCTTTGAATCTTGCAAAAGTTTGAGAAAAATACATTTTGTTTAGATAAATTATGATTTTTGCAGTGCAGACAGACAAAATAGCACACAAGCCATGCTGAGAAGAAAGGTTAAAGGTCAAAAGGTAAGGAAGGTATGAAGCAGCACATGATCTCAGAACACAATTACAGCAGTAGAACATCTACAGGTGGAGCACCCTTTCTTCCAATGTTTATTTAAAATACTCCCAGATGCTTTTGCAGATATGGGCTCAATATTTATCAGCAAGTGGGCAAAAATTTGCAGTAGTTTCCTGAGACATTCTACTGTGTATTTGTCTCTGCAGTTCAATAAAAAACTGCCTGAGATACTAACCTTCCAGATCTCACTATCAATCTTTCCCACAGCAAAATCACTCCATGGCTGTTTCTGCACCATTATTCACACACACAAACGGGGAGGACAAGGTTGAGGGATCAAGGGTAGGATGGTGGAGAGAGACAAGACAGGGTTAGATCACTCGGCAAGTCTGTGTGTGTGTGTGTGTGTGTGTGTGTGTGTGTACAGTATATGGCTGTTCAGTGTCTGGTTGTGATCTGATTAGATGCAGTATGGAGGTTGATATCTGACTTGCAACAATCAAAAGATAGCACAAACTATTTTTCCACTACATTCTGAGATTAAAAAAACAGTGTTATTGTTACCTTGTCTTCTTCCCGATGGCGTGCTTCAGGGTGTCTTTCCTTCCCTGGCATTATCTGTAGGGATGAGGACCGAGGCTACAATATACAATACAATTCAAAGGTCAGTCAAAAAATGTGAAAATATTTTTTTAAAGAAATTACAACTTTTATTCTGCAAGGATGCTTTAAATTCAGCAAAATTTAGTCAGTACAGACATTAATGATGGAAATTTCAAATAAATGCTGTTCTGTTCATCAATCTGAAGAAATACTGAACATATGGAATAGTAGTTTTAAAAATGTTGACTTGGAAATTATAAATGTACTACTAATGTTTTGTACTATAATATTGTATTTTCGGTCAAATAAATGCCGCCTTAATGAGCATGAAACCTCTTTCTCAAAATCTGACCCTCAAATCTGGTATTTTCTCAACATTCCAATAAAATTAGCTAGAAAATGCTTTATATTTTACCAGACAGTGGCAAAAAGTACTTCTCAGCTGACTTGCTCTTTTTTTGTTGACGCAAACCAAACACAAAAGTAAGTCATGTTAAAAAAGTGATTTTGATTTGAGCAGTCAACTGAAAAGAACAGACAAAACTGAACCTGGCAAGTTTTTTTTTTCTTTTGTTCAGTTATTCAGTAGCACATTGCCATTTTGAAACAAACAAAAACCATGTGACGTTCTGTCAGCCTTGCTTCATTTTATGCTGCAGCAAAAAGCATAGACTCTGAGATTAAAATCCACTTTCAAGGACAGGAGTAATTTAAATAAAAAAGCTAGACTGTTAAGATATACTGAAATGTGTGTTTGTTTAATTCAACGTATCTAGTAAGTTCTTTCATATATCTGATTTGAAAAAATAGGGCTGATAAAATTTGCCATTCTGGTGGGCGAAAACATTAATATCCCACCCTGGTTGCACAGTAAATACAGTCACAGCAACCTGTAACTACATTAAGCATTTACACAGTTCCATTTACTCCATGAAAACTCATCTGTGATGGCATTTCCTTACATTTTCTAGCTTTTCTGAACAGTTTGTGTCTTATCTATTTCTCCTCCACAACCAAACTGTGCTCATTGTGAAAGCTAAACTCCCAGAGAATGGCAGGATATGGCCATAAAGTATTGTCCGTACTGTAAAATGGGAGATTGATGAAAAAACTTACAAAATAGCAGCTGTTGACAAATCCACAGGAAGGAACATTGCCGTCAGAGGATGAGGAAGAGTTTGAGGACAGGATAGGGGTAGGGTCCAGACATGAAGAAGACGGGATGGGGGCGGGGTCACACGAGCTGTCGGAAGTGGTGCTGCCTGAACGACTCGAAGCTCCGAAAAATATGTCGGCATGAGACAGCGACTGAACGACAACAAAGAAGTACAGAGAAAATGATTGGTCAATGTGAAGAAATCGACTGCTGATTTCTTTTATGCTCACTTCGCGTAAGAAAGGGTTACCTCGTGATCTGGAGTGGGCGAGGGAGAAAGGGAGCCCAGGGAGTGTTTGCGGCTGGCATGGCTGGGTCCACTTGGCACCGAAGGGCATGGGGCGGGTCTCTCCCACTGTGTGGTGCCCGTTGGAATGTGCCAGTAATAAATACCAGCCATGTCTGTCATCATCTTCCATCCTGGAGGCAAATCAGGGTCTGTCTGAAATGACTGCTCCCCCCAGATATCTGTAAACACAAGATACACAGTCAACACACCCGTCAAAAAAGATATCCAAGACTCCAACCAGTGGGTGTTATAACCGAAACCTTATATGATGGCATTATAAAAAAAATACATTAATAAAGATGTATTTTTCCCCTTAAAATATCTATATATTACAATATAGATAATTATTGTAATAGTTTTTGCCCACAATAATCATGTAGTAAAATCTGATATTGTCTCAGCCCTAGTCCATGGCAGTGGCAATCAAATGAATTAAATACTTTACAAATAAAAGGTCCTACTTCTTTTTTTCTTCCAGTACATGGATGGCTAGATAAGTCTAGATAAGGAGTCACTATGGGATATGATGGCTGTGTATTATTTTGTTTTTTTTTTAATCTGTCTCTCTCATATGAACTTGCTACTGTTCTGTCTGTCCTCACTCAGCAGCTGGGAATGTTTGTTTCATGTTTCAGATGCTGGTAAAGGCATTATTCACACAATGCCATCTGAATGAGAACCACACACATACACGTAAACCACTGCAGTCTGTTACTCACACATATGCTGAACAGATTCAAACCAGGAAACACGTCCTCACCAAAACCATGAAGCCGTGACATTCAGTGTGTGTGTGTGTGTGTGTGTGTGTGTTTAAAACAACTCTACAGAGACTCTCAAGGACTTCCACAAAAAGAATACAGCTAATGACTTTTCACACTAACAGTTGGGAAAAAAACTATATTTAACACTCTGTAATAAACAACTAGGATTAAAAAAAGCTAAAAAGGTTGATCGAAACAAATACAAATACTATATACAGGTGCATCTGCTAAGATCCTTAACTATACAGAAACTGGACACTTTGCATCGTCACAGTAACTATTCAATTCAAAAAGTTATTAAAACAATGCAGGAACATTTAAGTGTACATGCTATGGGTACTGAGAAAAGTGTTCCTTAAGGTGCTCTTAAACAATATTATATATACTGTACTGGGATATTGTATATTATATATATGTACTGGGAATCACTCTGGGTAGCTCCACCCATAATGACATTTAAGTAGGCTAAAATGTCATTATGTCATTATGCACACTCCACATAGCACAAATATTGGCTGTGAATTCATTTAAATTGCTATGTAAAAGTAACTTGGGGCTAGAAGCTTGTCTGGATAATACACAATACTCTGTCAATCAAAAGGATTTGAGTAAAAAAAAAACATTCAAATTCTGATATTTTATCTAAAAAGATGCAATCAGATTTTCTTGTTTATTACATTTTTGCAAGTAAAATCAGCTCATTTCAGTAGGAATCACATGTGGATTTTGACCAAGACTGCTGCTTGGTTTGTTTGAACACGTATGAATCCACTAAAAATGTGTAAAATTAAATAATCTCTATAAACAAAATATTTGAGCAGGTAACAAGTGTTATTTCCATTTCTCTGTAAATATGCACATCAATAAGTAATATTTAAATAATTTCACCCATTTCCTTTTTACTAATTTGTGAGTTTTTAATTTTTTATACATTTTTATTTCAGTTTTAGTTTATTTTAGTAGTCAAGATCAAAGTTAAGTAACTAGTTTAAGACTTTTTTATTTAATTTTTATTTTACTTAATTTATAGGTTTTTTTTTCTGTAAAATAACAAAAATGTTTTTCTGAAATTAACTAACTATAATAACCCTGTAAATAACATGTTCAGGAAGAAAGCATGAGTTGAGTAGCCTTCCTATCCCTTTAAGGCATGACTCACTTCAGTGAGACTTAATAATTTGCCAACAGAACTGACTAACTGAGTGAAACAGCTATTAGCCAGCACTAGTCATGTACAGCAGATCTAATCTCCCAGCATGCAAAGTCAACACAAGTTCTTATTAGCGACGTCCCCTGCACCCAAGTTCTCTTTCAGTTAGACAAAGAGGCACTGCAGTACAGGAACTGTAGTGTTCTTTAATACTGGGTATCATGCTGAGGTGCATTATGGGACTTGTAGTCCCTAATATATAAGTGGGTCACCACAGCTGCCTGAAAACCTCATTACAGCTCAATGAAACCTTATACAGATTTAAATAGAGACAACAGTGAGTTTAATCTTTAATAGCGGTCTGTATTTTACAGCTATTTATTTTTCCTAGCTAGACAGCGTGCTAGCATATAGTAACTATCCTCAGCCTAGATATAAACATTCGACCCACTTTCGATAATGTCTGTCTCTTTCTGCAGTCTATAAAGCATGTGGCGGGCAGAGGGGGAGGGGAGGACAGCTGTAAAATTCACGCACACACGCGGACCGAAGTCCGTGAACATATGCACAAACTTTAGTATTCAGCACACAGCTCGTGACACCCTTCACTGCATCCTCCCTCCTTCCTTATCTCTCTTCTCCGCCTGCATTTATGAGCATGCACACGCAACGGAGACGCGTAGCTACATGCGCAGCACTGACTCACAGCAGACACACAGACACACCGACGCGCAGTACCTACCCTCGTAATTCACTATAACAATGGCCAACATGTAGTCTTTACCCAGCATCATGACTGAGCAGCCGCAAGCAGAGAGGAGGATGACATGAGAAGAGAGAGGAAAGCAGAGGCAGAGCCGGAGAGGGACAGAGGGGGCGAGCGACTGATGGAGAAAGGGAGAGGGAGAGAGACGGGGTGGGTGAGCATGCAAGAGCAACAGACTCTGTTTATGTGCTGTTTATTTTTTATCCAAATCTTGGAGGAAGAGAGATATCAGCTTCCTGTCCATCTGGGACACCCGATTGGCCACGCGGCCGCGCAAAGCCACCTCCCTCGCCGAACACTCGGTCACCCCGGCAACCCTGAGATCATTTTTCCTGCAGTGTCACCTAACGCGTGGTCACATGATCTTGGTGTGACAAGATACAAAAACAGTGGGAGAAGGATGGATGTGCAAGAGTTAGTGTGCTGCGGTGATGCCAGCTAACATTTGGGTGTAAAACCAGTTCGCAGCTGTCCATTACCCAACATGCTGGCCGAACGGACCTGCCACACACCTGCGAGGTTTTCCTGTCAGGTGAGAGAGATTTCGACAGACACTGTGTCGATGGTAGACTGGTTTGAGTGACAGTCCGGGGGCAGAGAGGAGATCTGTTACCACAGAAATAGCCATTTTGACTTAACACAAGAAACTCTGCAACATTTATCCTCGGCATTATCCTCATGGGTTGCAAGGGATCCCCCCCAACACACACATAATAAAAATGATTTAAGCACCCCTGTGTCATTTCAAACTTGCATCATTTGACCTCTGTGGAACACAAAATGAGATATTATGAAAAATGTTGATGCTGCTTTAACATCAACAGCAGACTAGTCAAGCTATAGTCTTCTTCTAACCATACATATTGTGTAATCATGCTTCACTTCAGCCACTGGTTACATTTAGCTACAGCTGCATTATCTAGGTCTGTTAATCAATTTCAACGACTGAAAACACTTGCCAGTCAAACTAAAAAAAGGTAGTTCACATGACTACTGCAACTAAATATACAGTAATCATAAAACAGGTGAGATGTTCTACTTTCCTTCTGAAAAAAACAACTAAAACCAGCTTAGGCTGGATGGCTGGCTTTAGAAGGTTTAAGCTGGAAATAGCTGGTTTTTCTGCAGGATTCTGCTTAGATTTCAAACTGTCCTCCTGTGACCTTGTGGGATCTTTCTTATCCCACAGAAATCGGCAACATGGTGGATGTAGTACATCCAGATTTCAGAACCATTACACACATTCATACTATATAGAACATAATGGTCAAAATGAACTGCCTGGTCAGAGAGTATGCGATTTCAGATGTTTTGTTTTAGGAACTGAGCAATTCAAAGGGATAGTTTCCCCAAAAAACAAAATTCTATCATCATTTATTTATTGATGTCATTCAAACCCCTTCTTTATCTTTACAAGTCAATAAAAGCCTAAATGAAATCTGTTATATCAAATTATCATGTCTCATTTAAAGACTTCATTCCTGTGGATTATTTTTGCAATGGCTTCATGAACTTTTCGATGCTTTAAAGTTCTGATGGAATGGTTTTTCAATATTTAAAATTTTTTTTACTAAAAATATCATCTCTTTGGAATGACACAAGGGCTAGTAAATGAAGAATGAATTGTTATTTTTTAGATGAAAGTCACAGAAAATCACTCACTTTTGAGTTTTTTTGTACTGTTTTGAGCTTGAAAGTCACTAGGCACTGTCCACATTAATTATATGGAATAGAGCAGAGTGAACATGCTGTTGAACTTCTTCTTTCTCTGCTCAACTTATTTTGTGGTGCACATCATACAGGTTTAGAAAAACATTAGAGAGAGTAAAGATAACAAAATGTAAACTTTCAGATGAAAGCTACCTTAGAAAAATGAGAGTTAGAAAGTACACACAGTAAAAATGCTTTTAACAAGCTTTGCTCCACAGCCTCAATCCAGACACACACTGTGCTGCCTTTACCTACATCACACTTCAGTGAAGTGAAAAGTCCAAACACACAAACACCTCTCTGCCAACGCACTTCAGTCAGACTGAAACCCACACATACCACATGAGTGCACCATATCCACTACACTGGGCCAAAACACACACACACACAAAACCACACTGAGCAGACCAGCAAGCATCGTGGCACTTTGAATGTGTAATACTGACCGCTCTCTTCTGGTGAGCCCAGCGATGCACTGTCCTGTGACAACGTGGTCCAGCTGGACTCTTCATCACTGTGTGGAAGGTTCTGGATGCGGTTTAGTGCCCGGTCTGTCTTGGCTCCCGTCCGTGGTCTGTCCTTTTTCGTCTCCGGTGAGGAAGAAGAAGATGAAGAGCCGACAGACAATAGGGGCGTGTCCTCAGGGCTGTGTGGTTTACTTGGAGACGGGGGACAGGGATTCTTCTCTTTCTCCAGCAGAGGCTTAGTGACATCATCATCCTGCGCATCAGACAGTTCATACGACAGCTCATCCAGACATGACTCCAGGTAACTCTTGGTCTTAAGGTGCTCGGGTGACTTCCTGTCTGAAACAATCTCCGTTTTCTCAGACAGAATGAGCAGGTCGTCACAATTCTCCACAAGATCCTCCTCATTAGTGTCATCATCAATTAACTCGTTTACTTCCTCATCGACAAGCTCATTGTTTGGGTCAAAGTCACTGTGAACGTCATCGGCGTTAGACTCGCTGTCGAGGCTTATTTCCTCAACATTCCTCAGCTCATCGTCGATGTTGAGCTCTGATTCGCCAGCTGTGTTTCCATCTTCGTCTTCTTCGGTGGTGTTCTTGTTGTGGTCCTGTCGCTCAGCAGCTTTACGCAACTGATTTGCACCATTTTTAGCCAGTTTAGGGTTGGCAGTTGTCGCTGAAGATGACGAAGGGGGTGTCACGCCTTCGCCCAGTCCCATAGCACTCTGAATGCTTGTGAGTGCGTACTTCTTCCTGCACTTTGGGGGCGTGGCCTGGCCCTGTTTGATGACATCACCACTAAGCAGTTGATTGTGTGAGGAACGCAGGCTGAGGGAAGTGGGCGGGGTTGCGGAAGGCCCGTTGCAATTGGCTACGTCCACAGAGGGGGATGGGTTACGTGGTGAGGGCACGCAGACTGACATCATGGCTAAAGTTAGAAAAAGTTAAAAAAAGATTTTTTTTAAAAACACATAAAAAGTGCATTAAACAATACAAGTCAAAATGTAAAAAAAAAAATTTAATCAATAACTAAATAAATATTCTTTATTTTTTTAATATATTTTAATATTTATTATTATTTAATTGATACAATTTTGGTCAAACTTAAAGCCCTTGTTTATGTCCAGTGGTTGATTGACAGATGAGTAAGACAGGGTCAAAGAAACCAACTAATCATCGACATGCGCATCACCCAGATTTTTCTTTGATTAAATGTGAAAGAATATAAAAATACGATAATACTGCTGACAGACACTGGGACTGAATCAGTAATGCCGTTCATGAAAAGCTTATTTGTCTTTGCTCAAGCAGTTCTGCAGACTGTGCTGCTTCTGTGCTACCAAACTGAATTACCACATCTAAAATCGACTTAATCTGACGGGAATTGAATGCGATTATAGCTGATTTACTGATAGTGCTTCATACCATGATGCGATTGGGTGGAAAATTAAATCAGGTTCATGCCAAAAGATGAGCTGATTTTTGCTAACACTCAAAGAGAACTACATGCGCTAGGAAAGAGGATGTATCCAATCACACAATAATCCAACATATTACATGAAGACAGATGGATACAAACTGGGCTCCAGACTGTGACTAAAAAAACACAAATCTGAGATTAATTTAAAATCTAGTCACCATTGGCAACAGTAGAGAACACTTTATATGTCTCAATATTAATTCAATCAAATACCATATTGTGATGAGTCAGGCACCATACTCATCCAGTGAATCATTCAGAGCTGTTTCTGAATCCACAGCTGATTTCGTTACAGACCTGCAAGACTTTTTTTTCTTTGTGTCTGATTTAAATTTTTTTTTTGTAGATGTATAGGAGATGTATTTTATTTTTGCCATACATTATATTAGTCCATTTACTGATTTGTTAATGCAATAATATGCAATTAAAGATACATATTTACAACAGAAATTCACTGAAATAATTAAATAACGCAGGCTCTTTTCATTTGCCAAGATTAGGTAACATTAACTTATCCCAAACAATACTTTTGCAGCATTTATTAATCTTATTTAATGTTCAACTTATATGATAAACATTATTTAATGCACTGTGAACTACCATAAACATTTTATTAACAAACACATATTGCTCATTGTTAATCTATGTTGATATATTACTGTTAACAAATCAGACCTCTTTGCAATAAGTTACCAATTCTCAGTTCTCAAAAATGGCAACTAGCCAAGCAATTCATCTCTTAAGAGGTTAATATTATAATAGTCAGTGTCGATTTTTTAGTGTGTAGTCCTGCACAAATCATATCATAACAGAGAGCTATCTGACCTTGTACAGGTTTTCTCTTTGAGCTGGAGACACTGCCAATGTAAATCTGCACCAAAAAAAAAATACAGTTACCTTTTTTCATCAGCTACAAACATATACACATGCATGCAAATAGTATGGACTGCATACAATATCAAATAAAGTGCTGTAACCATGTATTTACAAATGTATAGCATACATTTCAGTATCATATCTGTATAAGCAAAGGTTATTACAAACATGTTCCATTCGTGCAAGCAGTCATACTCACCAGGGAGCTGAGGATTGTGGGTATTTCCACAGAGCCTCCTGGGCCATGGTGTAGAATCAGAGCATCATCAAAGTCCTGTGTATATCACCATGGAAGCACCCAAGAAATCTATTCTGAACACAATAAAAATGATGATTAGAAGGTAGATAGCATATGGACATTTTTACTTAATGCATTTTCACTCAGCTAAGGTCAGTGATGTGTGAGTGTGTGTGTATCTTCTGGGACATCTCTTGCTGTGCGTGTAAACAGCATGGGGTGGAAATATGCATCTGGAGCACAATGATAAAAATAACTGTCAGGGTGGAGGCACAAATAGAAACACACAATCAATCTCAAGAGGAATCACCTAACTGGGTAGTAAATGAAAACGAAAATGATTTTTCACTGCACGGATCAAAGGGCATACATGTCTAAATATTAAAATAAAAAATAAATAGGGCTATGCCATATATATCAAATATTAACACTTTTTTTTTGGCAATAAAATTTCCTAAAAAGTTAGACTAGCTTCATAACCGTTACTTACAGTTATATGAGTGATAGGTCTTGAGCAATCTTATTGTCAGTAAAAAATAAATACAAAATAAATAAATAAATCATGTAATTATTTAAAATAAAAAAATTGATTTCCATTAATAATAAATTATGATTTTTTTTTAAATTTTATTAAATTATTAATTATAAATTATAATATTTTATAATATTTCAATATTATTATAAAAATATTATTTTTAATGACTTTTAAAATTAAAGTTTATTCTAATTAAAAAAGTGACTTGAGAGTAATTTCAGAGCAAAGACATGAATATTAATACTCTTCATAGGCTGAAAATATTAAGATATTCTGTACAACCTAGCTGTTAAAAATGCAAAAGGCTTTGTTTTAGTACAGGAGAAAAAAGAGACAGAGAGATATATTTTGATGTATCATATTTAATTCAGTTTGGCATTTTGTATCAATGCAGACCAGAAAACAAACAGTAGAGCAGTTTGGTGTGTGTGTGTGTGTGTGTAAGAGATAGAGCGTGGTGAGTTTTAATTAGAGATGTCTGACTGGTGGCTAACCTCTCTTAGATACCTCTTTCAGAATCGTGCATCGCTCTCTCACTTGGGAGGTTACCATTCTTATGACCCTAAAGAATCGGTGTGTGTGAGAGTACATAAATTGAATCTGAATAAAGTACACTGTAACTGTGCTTGTTATAGGATGAACAGATGTTGTTCAAACGATTAGTCATAAACATTAATCAACACACATAATCAGCAGTTTTTTTTTGTTTTTTACTTTTGGTGCATGACAGTTTTGTTTGTATGAACTTGAAATGGATGGAAAAAATGTTCAGAGAATATTAAAAATAGCCTTATTTCCAAAGACTAATGCAATAGTTTTTGTTTTGGAAGGACATGGGGTTAATGATAATAGAATTTTTATTTTTGGGTGAACTAACCAAAACTTGCTTTTCAAATAATAACATATTTAATTTCTGTTTAGTGTTGTCACGATACCAAAATTTCTGTATTCGGTACCGATACCAGTGAAATTTTACGGTTCTCGGTTCCAATTTCGCTACCAAAGCAAAACACAAAAGCATAAAAAAAAAACACAATTTTCAAACTAAGATAAAATGTACAAAAATCAATGCCATTCTTTACTTATTTTAACTAGTGTGCGTTTCAAGTTTTTCCACAAATAATAAAAGCATGAAAAACAGAAAACAAGTTTCACCCAAATTTAATTGTCTTTTAGTTAATGAAATTTAAACACATTTTTTTTTGGTAAATTAAGAGGATTTACTATTAAAATTAAAGATAAATGTTGTGTGATTATTTCTTAAATAAACTTATATATATATATATATATTTTTTTTTTTTTAACATTTGTGGTAGTAGTAGTAGCCTATCACATACATTATTCTAAATAATAGTAATATATTTCTGGCACAATGTCTAAACCGCACTTTTATTTTGACGGGTTGTCGTGAATACCTTTACATTGCAGTGTTGTTTTTGACAACCATCTTAGATTTAGTCGTAGTCTTAGTCTTTTGACTAAAATGCTTATTAGTTTTAGT
>JAUCNO010000626.1:4179310-4189700 GCA_032353835.1 Enteromius viviparus | reverse complement strand
GCCAATCAGTAACATGGTGTAAAAACGCCCCGATGTGGTAACTCCCATTACAGTTGCTGCAGAGACCTATACTTGGCATTTTTTCGTACCTGCTCGCGCAACCACTGTTATTTGGTGTTCTCCCCCCGCAACGACCGCGGCCTACGACGATGATGCCATCGTCCATTGCGATGTTTCACATTAGACACTATGCCAAATTGGTCGACATCCCCCAACCCTAACCTCAGCAGGCTGAAGCTCAATGCCTGAAGTGAAAATGCTTTCCTGGCACACATTAAAATAAATTTCTGGAGATAAAACTGATAAAACTTGGGGTGAAGCACGAAAAAATATTAGAAGGGCAAATAAAAATCTTAAGGGGAAAAAAAACAACTTATTGTTCAGCCATGCAATGAAAGACTCAAAAGCAATGTGAAAACCGAGTATAAACATGACGGCAGCTGCTGCATCATATGAAGGAATGTTCTGGGATTAACACAAGCTACGCTATCTACAGCATCTGTGCCAACAGAAAAAAAATTGCCCCTTTGTTTGTAAAAGGGGCAAAAGTAATGTTTACACTAATGCATTTACGAAAGAAAGTTGACAGAGCTTAGCTTGCTTTGAATCCGGAAAATTTGGACTAATCCTTTGTTACAAAATATTAGCAAGACTTTCAAAAAGTCTTCATTTTGAAAGTCTGAAAAAGCCAGAAAGATCTTGAATGTGGAAACTGATTTATAATAAGATTTGGCAATAGTCAGCAGCACTGCCAAAGTCAATTCAGAATAGAGTCTACATAACAGGTGGGGATTTGAAGCAGTTATACAGCACTAAATGTATAATTTAAATGCTTCTGCAAACACTCTTGAGTGTATTGGAATTGTGCACCAAGAAATGACTGAAACATTAAATTGTATAAATTGTAAAATGGCTCATACTGCCATTACTAACCTAAGAGGTTCTTCTGTCTTGTCAGTTACTACATGACAATTTTAGGCCTCATCACATAATAAAAATACAAACTATACCCTTAATATATCATTCTTTACCCTTTACCACCAGTCTAAATATCCTTTGACAACAAGCATATATAGGCATGTTTCTGCATAGGCTGGCAATCCATGCACCAGATAATATGGTATGGCTCTGTGCTAAAAGTTGGCCAAAATATAACTCATGATAAATGTTAAAACAAATATTGCATCATACAACAAATCCTGACGAGCACTGGCTCTGAAAAAATAGACTTTATATTCACAACAGCCCTCAGCAAAACATTCCAGAAGGCTCTCGTTCCCAAAGCAGTGACCTTATCCCAACCAGAGAGAAGGAAATCTGAATCCTTAACTAGGATATATTTCCACTATACCCGACTGAACTGAGCTGCTGTTGCACAACAGAGAGGCATGAAGTGAAGGGATAAAAGTCAAGTTTAGAAGATCAAAATAGACAAGAGCCACTGAAAAAGACAGGTTTACACTAAGACTTCCTCCATTATGCATACTACGTCCTCACAGTTTTTATGAATACAATATGATTCAAAGTTTCAATACCAGCACTCAGTATCTGCAACTTAGATGATCTAAAATACGGCACAAAGTAGCAATTGTTATATTCTTTCATAGCTTTGTATGGGACAACGACTGTGGGGTCCAAAAGTCTGATACCATAATTCTAAACACATTTAAACCAACCAGAAACATACCAAACAACTGAGATCATTCCTATAACTTATTTACAAAAAGTATTTAGTCTCAAATAATTTTCACTTTTCCTGTTCATAAAATAATCTGAATTGAAATGCTTTTTCTAATCAAAATAATGCTGTCCTGACAATCTTATTTTTTATTAATGGGCTGTAAGTCAAGCCAGGGCTAGTAATTTTGTCATAATGTTTGTAGCTTCACGTCATTCCAAACGCAACTTTCATCCATCTTACATAAATATATTTTTATTATTCCCTTGCGTTTTTTAAATAACATTGAAAGTCTATTTAACCGCTGATAATGATTTAGGTTTTTATTTATAAACATTGACCTTATTGTAAAAACATATTGCTATAAATTGGTCAATTCATATTTTTATGACTGTTATAATGCCTTTATTACTTTCTGCAACTTGAAAATGGCTTTGTAATGTAAATAATGAAAGGTTTTTATTTTTTGGGGTGAACTATCTCTTTAAATTAGAAAGATACAACATTTACTGTTCTATATATTATTAACGTTTTACTAGTATTTATTTTATACAATTTAATATCAAATTGTTAATAATATTCATGCCTATTACTAGAGCTTATAAACAGTGCAGAAATGAGAGGAAAGTCAATCCCGTGAAGCAATCGCACCCCACATCTCTTGTGGATTAAGGCCCAAGGATGCATCTCAGTGTACAGTTCACAAACATACTTACAAGATCATAAACAAACAGGACAAATACAACCACCACTACAATTTCATCTGGCAATAACATTGCTTTCCAGAAATGCAGAACCCGCTTTGAAGTAACAATTCCCAAAGATGCTCTCAATGTTGCATTTGCCTTCTACATTTCAGTCCATGAATTATAGGACAATTAGTAATTGCAAACGCCTTATTGTAAAAGATTCATCTAGTATAACTGGCTATTGTAGTTCTGCACACGGCTGAAAGGAGCGGAGATTGTAAAAGGGGTCTTATGGCGAACATGTCTGCTCTTGGAGCTGCCTGTGCCTGCCGCAGAACGGGCGTCGTGAAACAGGACTAGACTCTCGCCACTGCGACGCGACGCACACGCAGCTATGCGCTCATACTAACGATTCTTGCAAACATACATTGTTGTGCTTAAACTTATACAAACAAGCGCGTTTGCCTCAGCCCTGTATGAGAGACTATCGATTCCATCTGCTTTGACTTTTCCATTGGCCTGGCCTTGAACGGGGGGCCGGAGCCTGCCATAGATCTGCGAGGCGAGGCGCGTAAAAATAACCGTGGCGAAAGAAACGTCCCAAATGGCGCTTATGAAATACCACACATCCTAGCGTTTAAGTGACATTTGTTGTAAAACTAGGATCAACAGCTAAGTACAAAGTTGGCGGTTAAGTCAAGCGAAATTTAGGGGGAGGGCTGCGACCCCCGTAACACCATTCCAACGCAACTGACACGAGCTGGATATAACAGCGGTAAATACGCGTCAAAGCTGCTACTGTGCATCAAGCGATAACGTGTTTGTTACTGTAGCAGAGCTCTAGAGTTCGCATAATGCAACAATCATATTCGAAGCAGTTAGTTAGAAGCCCATCTGCCGAGGCGCCTTCTGCTAACGCTGTTTGGGCGAAGCACGTCTACAACTTCATTTTTTCAACCTTTCAGACTCATTACTAACATAAGTGGCAAACGGCACGAATTGAATGTTCTCGAATCATGAATCAGCTGCTCTTATGTCCAGGTTAAATATTTTGGCATAGCACATCACTCACCTTAGATGTCAGCACCCTCTCCTCCTTTTTTCTGCTTTACCTCTCTCGTCTATTCTCCTCCAGCGATGTCCGAATCTCAAATGAGTTGTTCATTCGAGTCGGAACTTTTGAATGAACAATTCGCGAGGCGTTTCTGAATGATTCGTTCACGAAAAATCGGTCCGGGCGGTTCTCGAGTCAACAGTTTATTAAACCGAGAAACGGGAATTCAGACGATTTCAATAAAACACCCACAAACTGTGATGAGCGATGAAAATTAATATTACACTTGTTTAATGTAAATGTCAATTCTAGCTTCTAGTCTAAAGTGTTTTTTATTAGCTGGTAAATGACTGAGTTTAACTGTGCCAATATATGCCCATTTAGGATGTATACAGCATTCAGACACAAAAAAGACATATTCTTAGAGGGTTATATTAAATTATGAACATAACACAATATTGCATGTCTCTTTGAATAATTCAAATATACACTAATACATTTCTTTCAGTTCCTGTCATTAAACTACGCAAGTTAATATTTTACTGGAAGCAGTTTAGCCTATTATTGCACATGTATAGCAACAAAAATATGTAGTGCAGAGATGTCAGGTACAAGGCGCTGATGCAAAAGAAAAACAAAAAGAATTGACTCATTCAAATACAAATTGTTCGAAAGAACCGATTCGCAGAACTGATTCGGACTTCCCATCACTACTCTCCTCCCTTCCAGATGTCGAACGCAGGCTTCCAATCCGCGTCTCCCCGGAAGACAGCGGACCAATCGGCCAGCGAACCACAGGAAACACATTCCCGGAGAGAAGAAAGAGCGTGACGGAAAGTTTGGTAGGAGAGAACCTTAAACAATTTAAGAGAATAAACAGAAGCTGTCAGAAAAAAATGACTCAAATCTGATAATAAATAGTATGTCAACATGCACTTAAGTATAACAGTGCAGTTAAAAAATTTATATTAAATAAAGATCATATGAAGGTAATAGGATCTTTGTTTAAATTAAGTTAACTAATTAACGAATGGATTTCAGAAATGATCCCAAAACGTTACTCTAATGAGTTTGCGTTCAGGAGCTAGCAGCAGTCCAGTGTCTAGACTGCTACATTATACTGTTACATCATCTGCATTGAGAGAAGACGGCACAGGAGGAGAACGAGAAGCTTGTAGCTATTCGTGTTAAACAAGATAGCCATTAACCATCTGTGCTCATAAATGTCTTTGACTGTGCCTGTGTGGGATAGGGGGAGGGTGCAGACTTTTGGTGTGAACTCTGACCCAACAGACTGCAGCAGGCAGTTCATTTGACACTCATGGGTAAATTGAATTCCTGAGACCTCTGTCTGAACTATGGTATGTGACTTACACTCGAAAATGTGTAGTTTAAATGTTATGAAACCCAACTTTTCTTTGTGTGTGTGTGTGAGCTGTATTAAACAGGTAGATATCATATTCTAAAGGCATTTCATATTGATTTAATTTTATTCTACACAGTGTGAGAGAATTTGTTGCATGAAACAACAAAAGGCATACGTGTCCTGAAAGCACACGCTCAGACATGCTGTCCCAAGTGACCCAGAGGTCAATCTCCACTCCTCAAAGCTGCACCCGTGCCAAAAACAGACACAGGCGAGTTGTATCATGTGTTCTATAGAGAGCATGAATCAAACACTTTGAAGTCATTCGATTTTAGTCACAAAATAGCATTAAAGTATTATAAACATGGGTATATATGACCAACCGATATGCACAATATGAAAAATAATTTAAGAAAGAACGTATCTGCTTTGATTAGCTTAAATATACAATATCATTCGAAAGTTTGAGGTTTAGCAGAATTGTCTTACGCTCACCAAGGCTGTATTTATTTATTAATAAATACAGTAAAGCAGTAATATTTTAAAAGTACTTAAAACAGTTTTCTATTTTAATACATTTTAAAATGTAATTTATTCCTGTGAAGTCAAAACTAAATGTTGTCGAAATTTAAAAAATTTTTAACTTTATTTGAAATATAAATATTTTGTAACTTTACATGCCTCTATTAAAGGTAATATAGTATTCTTTCTGTATAAAACTATTAATTTCTTTTAAAATAAATCTTACTAAACCCAAACGCTTGAACAGCGGTGCGTACATAATATTTCAGTCTTCTTTTTGGAACAAGAAAGGAGTGGGGAGGGAAAACAAGGTAACAACATTTTGACTTAAAGTTTTTATTGGACTTTCTTGTTGAATACTGTAGTCACAATGGCATCATATTTTCCAATCACTGGTTTAGCTCTTTTCATTTTTCTACAAACTGTAAATGCTGGACATCAAGAGAGGGAATTCTGTGCAACTTAATCATGTTAAAGGGATCAAACTAACATTTCTGTGTTTTTCCGGCTCAGCGTGGATGTCCACAGTAAGCTCAAAGCTCAGTATTAGTTCAGGTTGTGTGTGTGTGTGTATGTAATTTCTGATCACTACCGCTAATTAAATATGAGCTTGCCAACAGCCAATTGCCTAAAAGGACACTTTAGGATGAGTCAATGACATCAGCAAGACTGCAAATGCAGCGAGGAACTTGTGAAAAGCCAGTTTTTTGATGTCAGCATGCAGGTTAGACTTAGTGATATGAATATAATTTCATGTATATTGAGGGAAGATGCCTATATCACTGTCTCATCCTTTAAGCCTTGTCACTCATGAATCTGAGCACTTCAAGCTGTTAACAGTAACAGATGGGTAGAGGGATACCGTTAACAAATAGTGCCCCCTAGTGGCACTACTGAGAACGCATTTTGAACAGTCATTGCAGTTGTAACGTTACAATGCAATTTTCTTTCCCGAAAGCTAAGATCGGGAAAGATCCTACAGCCACATTCAAAGGAAACCCTTCATGGTGACTTGCTGAATGCTGATGATAAACATTTTAAACCAGACGTAAAATCTTTGGCGTTTATGTTGCTTACAGTGACTGACAGCTTTTCCGCAATATCCTCCCAAAACGTGTGCAAATAAATTACTGTTGATTGATGATGAATGTTTGTCTCTTACAAGCCCTCTATTGACCTTTACCAAGTCCTCTCCTGGTCTAAGAGACTAACATACGATAATAAGCCCTGGGGAAGTCGTGTAAACACTTTCTTTTTGATTTACTCTTCAGAGTATTAATATTATCATCATTATTATTGTCACATTGAAGCACAATATAATTATCTTAAGGCATCTGCACAGACACTGCTGTGCAATAAAATAATAAACCAGTAGAAAACAAAAATTCACTATGTACAATGAGTCAGAGCAAGTGCTACTCCACTTGTGGTCCACAGGGCAAGATAGAGGAGAGAGTGTGAGTGTGTGTGTGTCAGGCCTTCTCGCCGCTCTTGCTTTCTCGACTAAAGTAATAGCGCACTGGAGGACCAGGCAAGTCTTCATCACCATCCACCTCGGGGGCAAATGATACGGTAAGATCAACATACTTCCTGCCTGCTGAGGGTTTAATCAGTTTATGCATTCTGTGAGAAAAGAAAAAAGGTATTGTCATGGAAATGCATTAAGAGAACCACAAAGCATTTTTATATTAAAGCTGAAGCGTGTCATTCATTTTGAAATCACAGAGAAATGACACTCTTCAGCTTTAAAGACTAGGTTATTTTACTGCTGGGCCTTACGTCAGCTTGAGTCTTTTGTTATGGCCTGGCATAACCGGCACATACAGCATTTTTACTCCGTGAACAACCATGGTGGGCTCAATTCCATACTCCTCCTGAAATTAAGCATAAAGCTAATTACTACCTAATGTGAAATAATACATTTATTCTATCATCATATGATCTAAAATAAAAGATCAGTAACCGTCAGAGACCATGTGTAGTTGTAAATGTGTTTTTAAGATGCCACTGGTTTAAAAAAAACATAGATAAATAAAATAGTAAAAGGCAAAACACAGTATAGTATACATGAATAGTATATTTTGTTGTTTTATTCATTCTATAACCATTTAAAAACTTTCCTGACATGGCTGAATTGGTGCTCAACATTTATTAATATTGTCAATGTTTAGTTGAGCTGCTTAATATCACTAGAAACAGTGATGCATGTTTTGAAGATTTTAGATGAATATATTTCTCTTCCAAACTTGATGCCGCTATTTGTGTATAACCTCCTTTTAAAATGTAATTTTTAATGCAGTTGGTCTCTGAAGGCATAACAAGCTCAACTGCTACACACCCTTACTGCACTGATGAAATTAGACAAGGTAAAGTCCTGGTGACCAAAGATAGTCCAACGGTCCCAGATAGAAAAGGAGATATCCTCTCTGGTCAAATCAAATGGATAAAATTATTCACCAGACAAGAAACATACATCTTTTCTTTTTTTAAAAGACTTGATCTGTGCATGGTTTACCTGATCTGGGTTCTCTTGACCTGAGCTGTTTCTGTGAGCACCATGACTGGAATGGCCAGGTTGAAGAAACAGTTTTTAAATAACTCAAATCCATAACCACCAGCCACTTTAATCAACTCCAATGACACCTAAAGAGAATAAATAATAAAACAATCATAAATATAAAATGATGGACTGAAAATGATCATTAAAAATGATTTCTCTTCTGAATAGGATGGTTTCTCTCACCAGTCCTGCAACAGCAGCTGTGGATGTGGCGATAGCAGGGATAATTTTACCCGCAATTCGTTTGGTTTGTAGTCTGTCTGCGGCCTCAATGGCGTACATTTGAGCTCGCAGAGCTGACGCTGACGCTACGAAATCCATGTGTCCATTTGTGTCGTCATCCTTTTCAAAGTAAAGCGGAGTTGTGCGTAACCTCTCTACATACAAAAGAAAGAAAAACAGGTTAGACATAATTGAGCTCATACAGCAGTTATGTGTTCTGTATGAGTGGATGTGTATCAACACACCTGGAGTTACAAAGTTAGAGTTGATGGCCTCCTGTAGCTGTGAGATTGCTTCTCTCTCCTCTTCACTGCTCACTGTTATTTTCAGCTGACTAGGCTTCTTAACGTTCTCATCGGTCTCTATATGCTAATACACAAACAAAGGCTTAGTTAATCAGCGCTGTCAAATGATTAATCGCAAATAATCACATAAAATGTGGGTTCTGTGTATATTTATTAGGTAGATGGGTCAAAGACGTTAAGATGTCCGCATCAAAAGTGATTTCATGTCCATAGAAAGCACATTAAAGTTTTAAATACGTTTTTGGAGAATAAAATGTCAATATTTGGTTAAAATAATATTCATGTAAAAAAGAACACTAATAACACTTATTCTGATTTGAACAATAAAACTTACGGAAGCATATTAAACACACACATACAGTATTTATTTTAAAAACATTTCCTTAAATATATTTATATTAAATATATATATATTTAATACACAAGCATAACATTTTTTAAATATTAACATTAACAAATGCTTTGTTAAAACTTTAGAATAATTTGCAAGTCATTTATAAGTGATTAGTTAATGATGAAATGTTCATCTACAAAACACACTCCACACAGAACACAAGTCTGTCCTGATGAGACAAAGGGTTTTATCACAACTTGTAAATTAATTAAACATAATAATCACTTATTAATCATTTGTGAATGTTTTGTAGATGAACATTTCATCATTAACTAATCACTTATAAATGACTTACACGTTATTCTAAAGTGTTACCAATGCATCGAATGGTGTCTTTGGCTCTTAAGGAGAGGAATCCTAGTGATAAGATTTGAAATCAATATTCTGGTCATGGTACAATATTGCAATTCTATTTAAAGACATTCTTAAACTGCTTTTGTCAGCAAAATACTCACTTAAAATACTTCCTTAGATTTTAAATTATTATGTGTATTGTATTTCATAGTATTGTTTTATTATTCAACAATTATTTTAATTTTACATTTACATTCTCATCAACAGAGTTTGAAAAACCCTGGATTATGTAAAGCTAAAAATGCAAAAAAACGACATTGTCTTAATGAAGTACTGTTACACATTTCACAAGTTAATTCAGATACATTTTCATTGGTTGCAGAGTGCTAAATACATAAGCAGGGAAAGAACAGCTACCTTTTCAGCTGGTCTGTATTCAGGAACATCCACTTCAGCTAAAACTCTTGAAACAGCCTCGTAGGAAAGTTTCTAAGAAATTATTAACCAACAACAAACATTACAAAAATATTCAAGAATTGTATTCAGCTAGCACACATGTAAAACAAAAAAAATATATATTCTTAAATATTCCTTTTACCTCTTCTGAATATGGGATATTATAAATGTCAGCAAAAAGGCGAGCCGCGCTGACAACAAAACTGAAATGGCTGTTGGAGGAGAAAGACATTTTTTGTAATTCTTTCTTTTACCATTCTACCAACAGAATATTTACTCAGACACTCACAGAGGGTCACTGAGGTCAAACTCTATGGGAGAAGGCGGTCGTTTGGGAGACTGCCAGAACAGGCCTGAAAACGAAGGAAAAACAGTTCAGATGGGCAAAGACGAGACTCTGGTGGCTTTTAATACAGCATCTCTGCTGTGAGTGTGTGAAGCGTGTGACTTACTGCCGTCCTTTAGTCGTGTGTCCAGTGGAAATGAGTGTAGTAGCTGTAATGCCTGAAATATCAAAATAACAATCTCATACTATAAACATATCCTAAAATAAAAACATTTATTATGGAATGTATTAGTATGTTAAAAGCATTTAAACATTATTAAAAAGCCCCTATTATGCCATTTTAAAGGTGGCTAATAGTGTTTTATGAGTCTCTTAAAACAGGTTTACATGTATGCAAGGTCAAAAGACACTTTAGTTTTCTCCAAAAATCGATTTAATTTTACCTCATTTCTAAACTATTCGTAAACAACTCGTGTGAAGCAGTTAATCTAAACCCCTCCTTCCCGTGAGCCCTCACTGCTGTGATTGGTCAGATGGCGCAGTGCTTTATGATTGGTCTACTGC
>JAUCNO010000626.1:4165366-4175780 GCA_032353835.1 Enteromius viviparus | reverse complement strand
TTGGTATAATTAACAACGATTTGAAACAAATATGATGTTATTTAATATATAACAATGCAGGCGGCGCTCTGTGGTGCGGCAGGAATTTGAACAGCGTCTTGAGTCGTAGCTGGGCACCGCGGATAGACGCCGAATTCCGCCGCCGGTGTGCGTACATCCATAGAAAACAATGTGTTCAAATTTTAAAAACCTGGCGCGGCGCGGCGCTGCGCTTCTCGTCCGGTGTGCGACCACCTTAACTCACCATAAAAACTCGAAAGTTGTGCAGTTTCAAACACAACGAGTCTCCAATGCAAGCCCTCAATGCATCATACCGGTCACCCCTACAAACACACATCAAAATCAACATTTACAGCTGTGATCCTCCAACTTTTTTGGGTACAAGGCCGAAACGATACTTGAAGGTAAATATTGTATAAAGGTTTATTTTAAATACTTTCACAATTCTTAGATTCTCCCAATTTTTCTATAGAGCTTGGCTGGCATAACAAGAAAAATGTACATTTACAAAATTGCCCACAGAGGTATATTTATTAAATATTACTTTTCCAGATCTAGAAATCACATTTAAAATGACACAAACACATATTTTCAGTAAAAATAAAATTTTAATAAAATTTTTAAAAGAGTTTAATAAAAAAAAAAAAAATGAATAACTTAATTAAATCAATCTAGATTTGTAGTTGCTTCAGTTCATAATAATGCTTTCTTTGTCTTAATTTAAGCCATATTGAGGCCCTTTTGGAAGTTTGCTGAGGCCTCCTGGTAGATAACCACTGACTTATTCTTTAAAGCTAATTTATGAACAACAAATGTTGATGTTTGTAGGCGAGATCAAAAGAGATATTACCATTCTTCAAATGCTATGTGACTATAAACGTGGCATCATGCTCACCTTGGGGCAAACTCCTCAGCAGGAAGACATTGCAGGGGCTGAACCACCTCTACCGCATCGAGATAAAACTGTTTAAACACATATTTTAACAAAGAATAAATACCATCTCTTCAATGTCATATATACACTAACATTCAAAAGTTTGAATCTTTTTTGAAAGCAATTAAAACTGACTTTAAATTGATCACAAGTGACAGGAAACTCTTTTAAACATTCTGTTCGTTGAAGAATCCTGTATCATGGTTTTCACAAAAACATTTATAATAAGAAATGAACATCTGAGCTTTGACGTACCCATTGCTGTAGAGGAGAAAACTTTCCAGTAAGAGCCTTTAATACCTCCTGACTAGCGATACCGCCCACCGCTGCGGCTAGAGGAGAGAGACATCCCCTCGCACAGCGTGACACACACCTCACAAGCTCCTGATTTATGCATACCTGGTGATAAAATCATTCAATCATAAGGTTGAAGTTAGAAAATGTGCACAACAGGAAGCCATGTATGTAGATGAGTATACAAAACTGACTTTGTTTTTAAGTGTTCTGCTGATCTCTTCTGTGAACTTCAGGAGCAGCTCAGCATCCTGCAAACAACTACACAAAGCAGATGAATATAATTCATCACGATTTTAATTAATCATGTCCATCAAAATCAGAGAGAGAGAAATGAAAGGTGATTTGGCTGTCCACTCAATGAAAAGGACACAATATTTAAACTTAAGTTATGAGAAGCCATTCATTAAACCATTAAAATTCTACTGTGGGCAGGATTATTTAGCACAAGTCTGCATGAATAGAAAGTGATGCACCCAAATTACATTTTTACTCAAAGAGAAATTTAAGTTTTCATTTAGCCAAAAACTGATAAGAACGTTTTGTAATTAAATTTGGGAAATTCAAGCTCATGTTTACAGGTGATAAACAGTTTGTGCCATCTCTCAGATAAACAAATTTCAATTGATAAAATCTATAATCTGTATAATCACGTACAAAAAATTGTATACACAGAAACTCAAAAACTTCACAAAAACACTTATAATTAAAATGTAATGTTAACTTTAAACATTACAGAAATATATTACTATGCAGTTCAAAAAGTATAAAAATAATTTTTTCAAATAATACAATTATTTAAAGTATTATCATACATATAATAAAATTTTTCACTGATGTGTAAAATAGTGAAAATATGAAAATATTTCATATTGCTATATTTTAAAAGATAACTTAAACTGTTAATGTTCATGCTTTCTGGAAAAAAATTGAATATGGGTGGAAAAAAATGGATTTCATAGAACTCTAAAACTGTACATTTTGTGAAAATGTTAATACGTTGTTGTTAAATTTTAATTGTATGCTTCAAAGTTAAAAATAATTAAACATTCCTTTTAATCTATGAAATAAAAAACTGGTCATGATTAAAAAAAAAAAAAAGACAGGAAAAAAATTAAACAAAAAATAAATCTTTGTCATGTTGTGTGAAACAGACAAGTGATATAGTCAAAATCTAATTTGAGAAGCATTGTTCCGTCATTGGCCATCCACAACTCTTGGGTTGTTAACAATTTGGTGCATCACTAATACAGAGAAATCCCAATGATGTTCCTAATATAAAACAAACCTATTAAAAAACAGAGTTGTTGGTTTAGCAGCTCACTATGCTTGAGAAACTATCTAAAAGATGAAAAAGTGGAAGATGAAATTACCCGATGTTAGGAAGTCTAGCATGCTGTTCCAGGAAAGCATCCAAAGCTAACATGATTGCATGAAGCTGCAGAGGGACCTGATTGCACAAACATACATTTATTACGTCAAAATGTGACTGATTCTCATGTCAATAATAATAAACAGGCATTTGAAGGGTCTGTCTTTCTGACCTCTGGTTTACTAAAGTCTGGAGTAAGCAGTCGAGGGTCACATAATTGCTGCTCCATCATCTCCTACAAAGAACACAGAGGAAAGAGTTAATCAATATACTCCACCAATATTAAACAGACCAACTGAAGGTGGCGTTATAACATACAAAGTTGAAGGTTTTAGGAGCTTTGACCAGTCGGAAGATTCCTCCATGAGCATATGGCTGGAATGATGAGGTATCATCAATCGCAAAACTGTATGGAGACAGAACTAAATACACAAACACAGTTAAACATATTAGCAGACAGCATCACTGTGCATGATCACTGAAGAGTTTGTGTTTATACCTGTAACTTGGTGAGTTGTACCATTGAGTTCAATCATGCCATTGATCTCTTTAAAACACACGCTCTGCCCAGTCTGGAGGCCATGTGTTCGGCTGTCCATACACGTCACTACACCAGGATTCCCCTGAGATTGGATATAAAACAGAAAGTTAAAAAAACAACCCAAATCTCAGAACCGACCAGGATCAGAATTCAATGAGAAAAGAAAAGAAAGAATCAAATGCTAAAAGAAATGTGAAGGGTTGACAGTTCAGAACGCTCATTACCTGGCTGATGTTGTGGATGAAGAGCTCTTTTGGTTCTTCTCCTGTAGGGTCTGACACCTCAAATGCCTCCCCAAAATCACAGAATACTCGCGAACAGATCCCAAACACATCACAGCCAATGAACTGCAGCAAAAATGTATTTTAAAGCATCCAAACAGAGAGTATTATATATGTAATATTCCTAGGAATTTCTGTACCTTAATAGGAGGCTGCTGAGAGTGGCAGAAATGGTTGATTTGTTTCTGTAAACTCAGCTTAGTTTCTGTTAACACCACACACTGGAGAGATACAGTAGATACAAGAATAGAGGCATTAAGTATGATATGGACATACAAAATAATATAACTAATAATAGTAATCAGATTGGAATGAAGCAAGGGTGTCGACAAGGGAAGAGTCGACAATTTGATGCTTTGATAGAAAGAGTCTAGAGATTTTACTCCCAATCTCTCAGTCGAATACAGAGGGGTTATATGATCATGCCATTTGGCTATATAGGGGTGCTCAATGTCTGATTTCAGATAGAACTACCATTTTTCTCCCAATACGTTAATATACAACCTATTAAAATAATGCTGTAAATAAGAATCTAAAAAGAAAGAAGCTTTAAATACATATTTTAAGCTGTGTAAATAAATCCAACCACCCCTAAAGATATAAGTTGTATGTTGTATAAATAATGAAGCAGATTCTATAAGGCCTTGTTTACACTGTCAGTTAAATATGACCCAACTCCGATTTTTTAGCTTATATGTCACACAGATTGGAAAACGCATGCATTCGGATATTTTGAGATCGGTTTCAGGGCTCGTTCATATGTGGAATTAAATCAGACATAAATCAGATGTGTGTCAATGCAACGGTCGTGTCAACAGGCAGATCGGATTTGTTTGCGGCATTACATTCTGTGTGTCATTAAAACTGTGAAAATTTGGTACTTCTCTTACAGAAGTCATATGTTTCTTGTGCTGGAAAAAAAGTGTAAATGCAGACGAGCTGTTTTGAGCTACATCCAAAAAAGTTGGAACATTTTTTATTTTAATAGAATTTGACTGAACTGCTTTTGTAGTTTTAATAATAAGTTTATTTGTAATAAACACACTGAAGTGATGTTTTTTTTTACATGAATGCTTTCCTGTATGTTAACATCAGTAATTATGACTGTCGAATGACTGACTTGACTCTTATCTTGCTCCATATGACATATGTTCATATGACAAGTTTCATATGACTCGACTAGAAGATTACAAGGCAAGATTACGATTTCCGAAAATTTCCCATTCCACTGTGAAAACCTTAATTGGGGACACTCCTAGAATAAAGTTAGATGTATTCAGTGGTGACCAACCTGGTATCTCTTTAGGAAGCTGAGGTCAGTGCTTTCATCCAGGACATCAGTGGACACACTGACCTGGACATATGGGTTTAACTCAGCCACTCGAGAATGGACGGCCTCCACCCTAAAAGAAATCACAGAAAATCATTGTGATTATTGCACATTTTAAGACTTTGATAAGGCCACAGAGACACATATGTAGGATCGTAAATTTATTATGGGTGGATATGACTAAAATCTTTTATATTAAGATATATACAGTCACAATTTTAAATTATTTTGACCTAGGAAAAAAGGTCAAAAAAGGAAATTAATTCATTTTGATTGAAACAAAAAGTAACCCCAGTTCACCTTTTTTTCTGGGTATGCACATCCTCCTCTCTGATGAAGAAGTTAGTGCCAAGGTCCCAAACTTCACATCGCTTACAGTCATGAAGAGTGACTGCCTACAAACACACCAGCAAAATGTTAATAACCCAGACATAACACAACTGAACATTACAAGACTCCTATAACAATAAAAGGAGTCCCCAATATACTATATATATATAATAAGGGTTCAAAATAAACATTTACATCTATTCTACACCATTAAAAATTCTTTTTTTCTGAGAAATTAATATGTATAATATTTCATATTTATAATGAAAACATTAATTATGTTACAAATGCCAGAGAACACAATACAAAAAAACCCCGCAAATATTAAACTTTAAACAGAAAATAGTATTAATGTTTTTATTTTTTTCAAACATAATCAGCCTTGGTGAGTAGAAGAGGCTTCAAAGATAATACAAATCTTGTATAATAATAATATTGTATTGTAATTAATTCAGCCATGATATTTTGTATGGCAATAAAATTTCAATATGAATTTCATTAAAATGTATATACAGGAAAAAAATAAGAAAATTATGCCTAAATATTTATCTTACCTTCACTCCTGCCAGAACAATGTTTTTTGCTACACAACATGAGAGATATGTTAATTAGAATTTGGTGTTGTGGTACTAATTACAGCATCCAAGAAAAATGACAAAAAAATGATTCAATTAAGACTGCAGATGATGTACACTGTACTGAATTAATAACTCAGAAGAGGGAAGCAAAATAACTTACTGAATGAAAGATGAAACCAAATGTAAATACATAAATCAGTCACATATCAGACTATGAGATATACTAGAAACTATATATTTTCTATAGCCATTAGCCATTTATAAAGAGGTTGTGAAGGCCAATGAATGGCAAAACAATGAATTACAAATATGAATATGACTGGAGTGATGTACCTATTTCCACTCCAAGAGCTCCCATTCCACTGAGAAACACAGTGGACTGGGCCATCTGCTGCATAGCACTGTCTCCCAGCACATACCGCTGCCGACTACACACACACACACACACATAGAGTTCACACTGGATTCCATCTCATTCTTAACCAATCAGATTCTGTACAAGACAAAAAGGTAAGCCTTAAAGTATTTTAGCTTCAGTATTTACAGTGTACCTGTACAGAGAGTCATCTATATCCATGGAGTCGGCCATAGTGGGAAGGGGAGAGGGGGTGTCCAGGTGTTCCTCTGAAAGATTTCATTGGAGAGATAAAGAGCATTGGTTACACTTTATTTTGACAGTCCACTTTAGACATTCTACTAACTATAAGTAACTTTGTAACTACATGTCAACCAATTCTACTCATTTGCAACTACATGTGTTACTAACGTTACCTCTCAGAGTAGACTGTTAGGGTAGGTTTAGGGTTAGTAGAATAAGTTGACATATACTTGCAAAGTTTTTTATAGTCAGTATGTTGTGGACCAATCGAAATAACCTGTCGATCTAAAAAAGCAATCTGTCTGATCACTGACACCCGCAATCACAGATCTTATATGGATATAATATCCTATTTAAAGGCGACAGGTTCTTAAATGAAAACCTAAAATAGAAAACGTATCACATAATCACAAATACATCTCGTATTTACTCAAAGAACGTTGAACATGTCATAAAACCATTCATTCATCATATTGCTTACTCATATCTGTATATCATTAGCACACCGGCTAGCTGAGCTGCTCACTAAATTAGCTGTTTAACTATAAACTGACCAACCAAATCTGCAGGCTCGACTCTGTTTAATGCGCCTTCGTGTCTGCAGTTGCTTGTTTTCAGTGAGGTGAGGTTTAATGTCAAATCTGTCGTAAGGAAAGAGAACTGTGAATTAGCTACCTGTCAATGTGCTCGAGGAACGGGAGCAGCACACTTCTTCTTCTGCGCGAGAGCAGTGAGGCTTCGTGATGGAAAACTATCGACCGCCGCCTCGTGGAATGGATTACTCGGCCATGAAAGCAACATTTTGTCTGAAATGAGGCATACTGGGAATAGCGTTGGGTTACTTTGGAATTGACAGGAAACACGGCATCTAACAATGGCTTGGAAAATTTCTTTTTAAAATAGAAAGCGTATGTGCTAGCCTACACATACCCAAATAGCAAATAAAAAGCATGCGTGTTATAGTCATTACAGTGTAAAAGACTACCAACACAAATATTTCACAATTTCTACTCCAAAAGATGAATGCCAATGCTTTTGTTCATTAATTAATATTAAATGTGAATTAACATTCCACAGTGAATCTGTGAAATGTTCTAAAAATTACGTCACAATGGCTGTAAGGGGGACAGTTAGTCTGCCATTCTTCTTTCTCATTTTTACTTAATTTGCGACTTCATCTTCAAATTGCTTCTGACAGTTTCTTAGTACAAATTGCTTTTTGGTCATCTGCAGCTTTGGTCTCTACAACTTTGCTCTTCTGGAAACCCACCAACCACTCCTCCCACACCAACAGGTTTCTGTGAACGAGGTGAAAGGGGCGAAAATTAAAGGGAAATTTAAAAAGATTAAGAGGGTTTGGAATGAGTTATTCGGTAATAGGAGGGCTGGTGAAAAATGCACCCAGGAGGCTATTTCAGCTGAGGGTGAGAAAAAAGTATCAGGGTCCTGAAGCAGCTGTGCTACAGTCAATGAGAAACACAGATGGTAAGTTACATTACTATATTATAAGAAAAATAAGAATACAATTCTTATATTTCCTTTGTCCAAGACTATAAGTTTACCTTTTATGCAAATTATGTAAATGTGAAATGTTACTTAGACATCTGTGTATTTTTCACTTTATAATTTATAGCTAGTGTGCCTGCAGTAATATGGGTAGGAGCTAATAAGATGCTATATCTAAGTTATTTTTATAAGAATTTTGGTTGTTGTCATTCCTCTTTAGACCAGATTTCCAGTGTTCAAGGCCTCCGCCAAGCTGGATTGGAATGGTGACATACTAAAACCTCCAGTGCAGCAGTGTGCCTCTGATGTGGATGGAGTGAAAGGATGATGAAAGGAGGACAAATATGAAAAGAAAAGGTCATTTTGGAATATTTTTGGTCGTCTGAGACCTAGTGAAAAAAGTCTTTCAAACTCCAGCATGCATTGTGGCTGCCCACAATGTAGATGCCCTCCAAGTTCCAGCCCACACCATTAATGACATCTTTTCCTATGAAGTTGGAAATATACTAGGTATATGGCGGGTATTCGTGAGCTTTTGGGCTGGAAATCGTCAATCCAATCTGGCAACACTGCTCAGGAATATGCTTGTACACACCGTACACACTGCTGCAGTGACATACAGGAAGACCAGCGCCACTTCAGACAGAAGACAATAGTTAGAGACAGAAAGGAGGGAAATCATGCTGAAAAGAAAATCTTTTTTTCTCTCACAAACTCGCTTCTAGGTTTTTCTAGATCTGTAGAGGTTGGTGTCACATCGCTGGATGTCAAGGTGGTAAAATCAGAGCCATGCTCTTAATTCAAACAATTACTCCCATGATAACTCAAGACGTTTGAATGAATCCTCCCTCAATGACGTATCTCACACTGCTAATGTGTGGCTGTAGAGTGTGTTTTGCAGCAGATTCTTCTCAGAGTCTTTCCAGATCTGAATCTCCTCTGGTGAAACTGTCATCACTTATATATATTGTCCTTTTTGAAATTGGACAATATAATTTCAATTGAAATTGTGTTAAAACGGACCCATTTTAAGTATATTTGGTGCAATTTAAGTTTATTTCTTAAAATACATTTAAAATGTACTTTGATACTTCATGAACTACATTTAGAGCATATTTGAAATATAATTAAATGTATTTTCTAATACATTTAAATTGTATTAAAGTTCATTTAAAATGCATTAGCATTACACTAGTATATTATATTATTATTATATATTTTATCCAGTATATACACACATACACACTTTGATATCTATAAGACTTTAATGCATTGTATATTGTTGTGCACATTACAAATATTCAGAATGCATAAAAAAGTACAGCAGCATATATACCCTTGTGAGAAAAAAACAACAACTATTAAATGCATTAAAAATGCACTTGGAGGACAAGGAGTTACCTTTTATTCATTTGTAGAACATTTCAGTTATACCTGTATTCCTGTAAAGTACTGGATTTTACACCAATGAATAAATCAAAGTTACAATGCAGTTTTCTGAAAATAAAAATATGTATTGAAAAAATACAGAGGTGAGTAGCAGTGTGTTTGCAAAGACAACAAAGGTAAAAGTTCAAGCAAGAGAACAGGATGGGACGGGGGGTGTTTTGGAAGTGGATGAGGAGATGGTTAAGGGATGTTGAGGAGCACAGGGGATGATGGCAGGATGTGGCGAAGAGATAGTGGTGGGAAGATGATGATGGTCCCCTGGAGCCCTGGTGTTTGGCACATGGCACAGACCCAGAGCTGACAACCAACAGCAGAGTCGAGTAAGGAGTCAAGATATAGATGTTGTGGCTGCAGTGGGGTTCATTCAGTAGCCAATTTATAATTGCTTATTAAAACTGTGGAATAAGAAGAAGTAAGTTAAGATTAATGTTTTAAATATAATAGATATAATATATTAATATAACATTTTGAACACATAACTATTAAACGATTAAATAACTGAAATCATATTTTACAAATTAAACTAAAACTCCCATTAGGGGGCGACAAGTCACTGCTTTTATCACTGAATTCATTCATTCGATTCGTTCGAACAGTGATTCATTCAGAAGACTGTCTTCACGAACAACCAATTGAATCATTGACTTACTAGATGCATTTAAAAAACACACATTTATTCATAAACGAAACTAAATTTAAACTATTCTCTTTGACGGAACAAAACAAAATCTGAAGAAATAAAATTCCAGTCAGACAATGACAGTCTTAATATCTACGTCTTGTTGATTGAACTGTCATGAAATCTTGCAAACTCCCTTAATAATCATTAAACGCTGTTTTTTAAATTGTTAAATAATTAAACTGTTTGGATGAAAGCGATATAATAAATGTTAAATTAAGAAAAAACAAAAATAATTAGGTGCATAAATTATTTAAGCGCTGAGATGCGCGCGATGCGGCACTGACGTCACCAGCGGCGTGATTCACGTCTCGATTGCTATAGCGACGTGTGTTATGAATTCTGACTGAATATATAAACACTCGAACCCATCGCTATCTGTTGGTTGTGAGACGAGGAGACGATTGCGGAGTATTTTCTGACCGGATCTTGTGCTTGAAGCTCATCGGAGGATTCCTGAGAAGAAGACTTTTATTTCAGACGGAGATCAGCGGAGATTTTTAACTGTTATTTGTCAACGAA
>JAUCNO010000626.1:4099422-4165266 GCA_032353835.1 Enteromius viviparus | reverse complement strand
TAAACATCTTTGGAGCTTCTGTTTTTGATGCCTGTTTTTCTATAATAATGTTGTTTACATGTTCTTCAATAAAAAAATAAATAAATAAAAAAACTTATTTATTGTGCATTTGGATGTAATATTTCTAAATAAAGCTTTTAGCAAGGCACATTGCTAATCAGAAATTGTAATCTAAACATTTGTGATATATTCAGTTTATATAAGTGTCACAATGAAGAGTTTGTTTGCAAAAAACGATAACTCAGTTTGAAATGTTCTTCTTTATTGAGTGTTATATGTTAGCTGAATTTTAACCTAATCAAAATAATCCAAATGCTGTTAGATAACATGCACAATAAAAAAACTGATTTTTAAAAATTGTTAAAAATGGAGTTATCCATTTTTGTAAATGAACTCTTCATATATTAAGTAGGCTACATTCATTTTGTATGAATTGTATTTTTAATCGCTTTGAACAATCGTGATTAGAATTTTTTTATTTTTATTTTTTTTTATTAACAAGTTACATAAGACAAGCGTTTGCATATAATAAACAATTATACACCAGAGGGGCTGTATACTAATACAGATTTATACAAAAATATTAAAGCATCTGTTTCATAGAATATCGTATAGTATCAATATACTGCTCCAATTCCTTCTTAATAAAATAAAACGGGGTTGGTTTGTTTTTGCCGGAGAACTAGTAAATATTAAATTTATGCATGTAAAAAATAAGATTTTTCACGTAAACATGACACTGCTTTTCTCTGCTATTCTCTAAGATACCATATAATAGACATGTTCCCAAAACAAAACAAAATGACTATCGATATTTTGTACAATAAAATCGCAGACATTTTGCCAAATTTTTTTAACAAAAGGACATTGCCAAAACAAATGTTTTAGGGCAACTGGCACAAAAAGAGCAACTAAAGTCAATATAATGTTTGGCTGGGTAAATCATGTGTATAATTGTGAATGATACTTTCTTTACCTTACCTTTAAATATATTTATTACATGATAACTATGCATTAATACTGACGTTTCTCCTAAAGTTCTTGGAGCGTCCAATCACACAAACTAATTAATATTAATGTCCCAACTTCTACATCTCAGCCAATCAGTTTACTTGGCACGCGTCATTCAATCTAATTAATATTCATGAGCCAAACGCCGATTAAGGATTAGCGAACTCACTGTTGGCACCAGAAGAGCAGACGCACGCAAAGTTTGGTGACATTTAGTAACAAGAACACTTTCATGGACACTCATTATCCAACCGTTCCTAAAGAGAAGTAGGCTACACTCGCTCCTTCATAAGTAACTTCGTTCACACAAGGAACCCTGCTTTCAGAAGGACTTTTTGTCATCGTATTTTTGTTTTGGACTTCGTGTTTTAAGCGGAAGGCTTTTGTTATTTGTTCCCCAACGTTATATTTATTATTTTGTTTACTTTGTTTTTCCCATTGCTTTCGGATATAAGGAAAAACTGCTTTCGGAATATTTGCCTTAACAAAGTCTGTGATCTATACTTTCGCGGTTGCAACAAACAAACATTCCGAACAGTTTCTCGGTTTTTTGTTTGTGTGCGATTTATTCTTTTGTGAAATGTCTACACTGTTGCTTTGCTAAAGCCAAAGCGCCAGAGCTTTTCTTGGAGCGGGAGCTGTTTATAGCATCACTATCACGTAACGTTGCATTTGGATGCACATGTGTTTTTTAAATCATAGACAGTAAGCGGCACTTGAACCCTGTGATGCGTAAGTTCTGCCTCACCGCACTGCTCGTGCTGCGCGGACTCATCATCTGCGTCTGTTCCAGTGATGAACCGCAGCACCCTGGAATGTATAAGGACACGACTGTGACCTCAACAGGCACGTGTGCACCACCAAATTTATACAAAAACATTCGCTAAACCTCCGAGTGCTTACTGCACATTTTGAAGATCCATGAAATTTGCAAATGTTTATTGGATTACTCTTCTGTCCATTTTTTCATCACAGATCCATGTCTGCAAGTGATCCCTCCATGTATGACAGAGGCTGACCGCTTCAGCCTGGAGGCTCTTCAGCACATCCACAGAGAGATGGATGATGATCAGGATGGAGGCATTGAGGTGGAGGAGAGCGTTGAGGTAATCGGCATTCACAGATGTTTGCAAAGAAACAATCACAAGTCAGAAGTTTTCTCACACCCTTATGTGGCAGGGTTTCCACACCTCCCTCATGAAATGTGCAGTCAAATAGATGAAAAAGATCAGTTGAAACAGCTGATTATGAAGATTTGAAACAAGATCTGCACATTTAAAAAAATAAAACTAAAACTTTAAAATGCCTTTAGTGCAATTATCACAAAGGCTGCTAACTAAAAAAATATATGATCTGCATATTAAGATAATTGAAACATTTGAAAAGGGAAGAAATTTAAACATAAATACTAGTATTGAAATTTTAATGTGAAGTACAGTTAAAAACTACAATAATAATGTTTCGTTTTTTAAGTTTTTTTAATAGTAGCAGTAGTTATTATAATTCTTCTTCTTTATCATTATTATTAGTATACTGACAAATTTACAGTATACTCACTAAATTTCATCCAAACTGTGCAGCCCTGCACACAAACACAGCAGACTTGTAATTCTTTCTCTGAATATTGAAACAAAATATAGACATTTTAACTGCATCTAAAATGTAAACTTTAGAAATCCATAAAGTCCTTTATATTATATATACATAAAGACAGACAGATGAAAGATAGACTGATACAGTAGATAGATAGATAAAAGCACAATTTGATCAGATATATAAATAGTTTTTTTCTGGTCATCAAATCTGATATGAGTCTGATATTAGAGTCCAGCACAACTCCCAACAGCCAATATTCAATATTTCAAATCATGCAGCCCTACTCAAAATCATAGCAATGCTGTGTTTAATTAACTTACCTCCCATATTACATTTTGTTGCTGCTAATTGAAAAGTGGTGGAGTAACATGCATGTATTAGACTGAGGATGTGGAACTTCTAAACTCACACTCAGACTAACAAGCTCAGCTTTACCTTTGGTATGTTTATGTGATGTTTGTGTAAGAGCTGTAAGTGTTATGCCAGAGCACCCTTGAGTTTCTCTCCTGAGCCTGTTGGTCAATTTAGAAACACATGTTTCCACCCAGCACCTAAGACAAACTGTTCAGGCTCGGCACGGGGAGCAAATAGCAGAGAGGGATGGGTTTCTAAGTTATGTCCTGAAGTACGTCCGAGTCTCTGGTATTGGGTTACTTTTCCTTGTTGCTATAGATATGGCTTAGGTGAGATTGAAGCAGCAAAGAAGCCTGGAATCATAAGCATCTGATTACAGGAGAGACAGATACCAAAAGACATTCGCAGACACTTGAGCTCTTTTGATGTTGAATGTTTACTCAGCTGTTGTATTAAGTGTGTCACTGCATTTGTAGGATTTGTGTAAGGCAATCTGAATCAGTTGCTCTCGCGTTTATCTCTTATTTGTTTGCTACTGTAGTTCATCATTGAAGATATGCAGCAGCAACAACAGGCCAACAAACATAGTAAACTCCATCATGAGGACCAGCATATCACTTTGGAGGAGCTTTGGAAGAGCTGGAAATCTTCTGAAGGTAAGACGGTCTCCACATGGTTTCTATGTAAAAAAAAAAGTAAATTTCTTCTCCACTTTTGGCTTTTTCACCGCTTTCTTTCACTCTGTTAGTTCATAACTGGACTCAGGAGCATGTCTTGAGGTGGTTAAGAGAGTTTGTTGAGTTGCCTCAGTATGAAAAGAGCTTCAAAGAGCTGCGTGTCAATGGGAACACCTTGCCAAGGTGAGACAAATCAAGACTGAACCAAAAGAAAAAGGATTTGTTTTACATAAGTTTGTAATTTAAGTCCTTTATACCATTTATATTATACAAAAAAAATCACATAAATAGATAATTCTCAATAGTTAAACACAAAAGGCATAACATTTATGATGCTATTAGTTACAGTGCACTACTATATAGATAAATTAACCGCAGAATGAACAGAATGAAAACACTAATGTAAAGTTATATGCTTTTAAAGGAATAGTTCACCCTTGAGTAATCTGCATGAATTTCTTTGACAAAGAAAGATGTTTTGAAAAAAGTTTGTAGCCAGGCTGATTTCCTACTTAAGAAACATTTTCTTCTTATTATTAAGCTGAAAACTGCTACTTCATACTTTTTTATAATTATTTGATGAATAGGAAGTTCAAAAGGACAGTATTTGTTTAAAATAAAGATTTTGTAACATTATAAATATATTTATTGTGATCAATTTTATGCATAAGTGCCGTATATAAGAATTTTCTTTTGCTGATCCCAAACATTTGAATGGAAATGTATTAACTTTATTTACTCTAATTGATTAACTGACATAGCTAAGATTTTCTTACTTTGTATTTACAGGATTGCTTCTCATGAGCCATCGTTTATGAGCACATATCTGAAGATCCAGGACCAGCAACACAAACAAAAACTTAAGCTTAAAGCCCTGGATGTAGTGCTGTTTGGCCCACCTACACGTATGTATAGACCTAGAATGTAATTATTTATAAGTTATAATTTTTCAAACAAAATTGTTAAAAATATGAAAACTTCAGTCTCTGATTATGAAGTCAAATTGCTACACTAAACAACTTTTACATTTTGTGATTCAGTCCATTGATTGAATTGTATGATTGACTGCTTCAATTGAAAAATATCAGATTATTATACATTTTTTGATCAAACAGTTGTGGCTTTTTAAATGTCATTGTTTAATATAGCACTGACTGATTTCATGTAAGCATGTGTGGAATCAAATATCCATGCACTTGTTGGACAAGAATGGCGCTCTGAAAGTGTTAAACACATTCAGCAGATATCCAGTCAGCATGCAAAATAAACACACATTCATCACATAGTGTTTCAATGGTTGGCTGTCTAAGACCCCCATGTACTTTGCTGTAGGACCCCCGCACAACTGGATGAAAGACCTGGTTCTGATAGTGTCTGTAGTAATGGGGATTGGTGGATGCTGGTTTGCACGAGTACAGAATAAAGTATCTAAGATACATATTTCTAAGATGATGAAGGACCTGGAAAGCTTGCAGAGAGCTGAACAAAGCCTCACAGACTTACAGGAGCAGTAAGTACATCTTTTAGATTTCTGAATGTTGTTTTTGTGTGTTTTTAATCTACTGATCAAAAGTTTGGGGTTTGTAATTTTTATAATGTTTTTTTTATTTAACAAAAAATACCTGGCTCTAAAATAATAAGGTCCTAAAATAATAACCTCCCTAAACTAAACTAAAGCAAATAATAATAATAATTAAAGTAGTTTTAAAGTAGTTCATTTAAATCATTAGGAATCAATTCACTAAAACTTTCCAACATGTCATACATGAGAGAGTGACACTTCAGAGCATTTTTCAGCATAAGCGCTGCATTTTGCATTTTTAAAAGGTTGGAAAAGGCCCAGGAAGAGAAGCGCACAGTGGCGGTTGAGAAGAAGAATCTAGAGGAAAAGATGAGGGATGAGATTCAGGGTGCTCAGGAAGAGGCCAACCGCCTGCACAGACTCCGAGATGGAGCAGTGAGTGAACTCTCCCGTCTTCTGTATGCAGAAGAAGAGCTTGAACAGGTAAGGATCTGCATGTTTCAGTGGTAACATCTCTTAACAATACTCTGCAAACCCCTATGGTTTTCTGGGCTCTTTGTACAGGTGCGTGATGCACTGAAGAGGGCAGAGAAAGACATGCATTTCCTCTGGTCAGTTCCTGAATCTTTGCAGCTGTGGCTACAGCTCACCCATGAGGTAGAAGTCCAGTACTACAACGTCAAGAAGCAAAGTGCAGAACAACAACTAGTCACGGCTAAAGATGAGGTATTTCAGAGATTAGATCAGAGATTTAGACTATTATCATGCATTAAATCAGTGATTCATATTTTCAGGTTTCAACAGTTTTGCCATTTGAATTTAATTAATTGTGTACCTAAAGGTGAAAATTAGCTGAAAATGTAATTAGGCCATCAAGATAGATAAATTTGTTTCTTCATTAGAACTTAACATTACATTACTTGCTCACCAATGGATCCTTTGCAGTGAATGGGTGCCATCATAATGAGATCTCAAACAGCTGATAAAAGAATCACAATAATCCACACGACCAAAACTCATCAATTTACAAATTCATGTTTTGAACTATTGCTTCCTGCTTCTGGGGGTGTGCTGTGGGTGGAGTTAAGGAGTGACGAGCACTTGTGTAATGATTGCAAAAAAACACAGAAATTTGACACAGTTTTACTCGCCATTTGCAGTTCCAAGTCATGACTGGGATCTTTTATTGCTAGAAATGATCTATCTTTCAGATTCTAACAATGTGCGAATCCAGTGTCAGGACTTTTTTAAGAAACTGGACTATTTTGATGCTTTTATCAGCTGTTTGAACTCTCATTCTGAAGTCTCACCCATTTAGTGGTGAGCAAGTGATGATGCTGAATTTTTTCAAATCTGTTCTGATGAAGAAACAAACTCATGGGCTCTACATCTTAGGTGCATGAGGTAATTCTGTAAGCAATTTTTCAGTTTTGTGTGAATGTTCAGACTTGTATTATTCAATCACCTTGAACTTTTGCAAAGGCTGAGAAGATCAAGAAAAAAAGGAGTTCTGTGTTTGGCACACTACATGTCGCACATAGCTCCTCGTTGGATCAAGTGGATCAGAGAATCCTGGAGGCCAAGTAATTTGTTTATTCTCATTTTAAACTTAATACATAATGCAAGGAAAAATCGTTCATAAAATGTTTCAATATGGGTCCAAAAATGTTTTTGGGCTAGTGTGTCTATTTCAAATGTCAAATTTTAATGAAATATCTGAATAGTGAATGAAAGAATGGGTTTACAATGACCCGCATACTGTATGGGTTTTGTTGAAGGAATGCACTAACAGAGGTGACTGCTTGTCTACGGGAACGTTTGCACCGCTGGCAGCAGATTGAGAACTTGTGTGGTTTTCCTGTGATGAAAAACACAGGACTACCCAGTCTCACTGCAACACTCTACCCAGACCCCAACTGGATGCTAATGCCCCGGTCTGCAATGCAGTCCTATCAAGCGCCTGTTTCGGTGGAGGACATGGAAGAAGAAATACCCCAGATTATACCCCAGATTCCTGGTTGGTACTTTGGATTTCTCTTTCTTAGTAGAATGTGTTTTCTTCCTTCTGCTTTTATATGCATTAAATAAAGTGAGATTAATATGTTAGCTGATCAGATTTCACTTTAATATTAATCAAAGCATTTTATGCATGTTATAAAAAAAACAGCTTTCAACACATTACGGCACTTTTAAATGTTCAGTCCATTAATTACTCACCCTCATGTTGTTTCAAAGGACTTTGTTCCACTCCGGAGCACAAATTAAGATAATTTTGATGAAGTCTGAGAGCTTTCTGATCTCCTATTGCGGTACTCTTGTGAATGGTGACAGGAACCGGAACAGAAGAAATATTTAAATGAAGTTATGTTTTATTTTCTTTGCACACAAAAGGTATTGTCTTAGCTTTATAAAATTAAGGTTCAACCACTGATGTCACGTGTACTGCTTTAACAACATCCTTACTATCTTTTTAGGCCTTGAATGTGGTAGTTCCTTTATTGTCTATGCAGGGTCAGAAAGCTCTCAGATTTCATCAAAAATATCTTAAATTGGGTTGATGAACAAAGGTCTTATGGGTTTGGAACAACATGAGGACGAGTAATTAATGACAGAATTTGCATTTTTGGGTGAACTATCCCTTTAAGTAATTTTAATGTTAGATTAAAACAGGCATTAATTATCCATAAATTTTACTTTTCAGTCACTGTTGCACCTCTGAAATGTTCTCCACGGTCTCTGGTTCGCTCTCGTCGATCTGGGCATATTGTTTCATCACCTGTCATTGTATCACCCGACCCAGACCTCCTGATTCCCATACGAACCCCACTACGCCGATATGCAGATGAAGAAGAAGAGCATATCAAATTCTCCCCTCTTGTGAAACAGTACGTCAGCCAGAAATTTTGTTCTTTGATTTTGCATTGCACAAAAACAATAACGTTTTTTTTTACGATACTTACAATAAAGTTAAATTCATGAATATTACCTAATGAATTAGCTATCATGAAATAATAATTAACTATTTTTTAAAGCATTAATTAATCCAGGTTAATGTTATTTTATGAATATCTTTTTGGGACAAGATTTGCTGAGCATCTCTCTCTCTAACAGGGAGTCTATGGAATCTTCAGATACAGATTCTATCGGGTCCTCCATCAGCAGAATGTACAGCACCCTTGATGTCCCACCTCGGAGAAAATATTTTGTCTCTGATAAAATGCCCCGAAAGATCTCCCTGGATGAACAAGACGACAGTCCCTCACGCAAAATCTCGGAGCAGGAGGTGGAGGAGTCTTTGATAGTGTACAACACCTCAAGGAAAGCTTCGCGAGATGAACTGGACATTAATACTCCTTCAAGAAAGACATCTAGAGATGAACTAGAGGCCTCCGTGGACCCTCCAAAACAATTAAGTAGAGGAGAAACTGAGGCCAGCGTTGACTCAAGAAAATTACCCAGGGATCTATCTTTCGATTCCACAATGAGGTACTACTCTACAGAAAAGATATCTCCAGCAACTATCAGCATGGATAGTCAGAGACAACGATCACTCAGAGACAGAAAAGATCACATGGACAGCATTTGTAGAGTGATGCCAAAAGCAGAACTTGATATAGACACCACAACTGGAACTAGATATTCAGATGCTTTAATAAATACTTCCATCAAACACAAAGAAAACCGGGATTTTCCAACCAGTATCCAGCGAGGAAGAATGTTTAGGGAAAACTCTTTTGATGCCACCTTTGACAGTTTAGTGGAAAGCTCTAAAAAATGTAAGATGTTAGACAAAACTGATTCATTCAAAGACATCCCTTCACGAGTGATGGCACACAATGAATTTGATGCGCCCATGGATTTTGAAAAATTAAAAATCCGAGATATTTCCATGGGTATTGCTTCAAGGAACATACTGAAAGATGAGTTTGAGAGAAGCAAGTCCTTTAAGGAGAACAGGGATATTCGCATGGAAATTCCCTCAAAAAAGATCTCTCGAGATGAGCAAGAAGTCGCAATGGAGACACAACGAATACAACGCATAATAGAAAGCTCTGTGGAAACTCCCATTGGTAAAATACAGAGAGAGATGGTGGGTCTATCTGTGGAGGCTCCAAGGCGCAAGATATCACAGGAGGAGTTTCTGGTTGCAAACCCAGCGCAGTTTGGCCCGCCAGACCTCACTGCTAGTTCCCTGATGCTCTGGAAACCAGCCTCAGACTCGCTCAGCTCACTAGTGTATGACGGCATTCTTGAAAAGTCCTATGAGAACCCTCTCATCCCTAGTCCTGGGGATCTCAGTCATGCAGCTTTAGTGTCTTCTTCTTCCCAAAGCCTTCTGGGAAATGAAGGTCAATCGCCCAATTCATCTTCTTCAGAATCTGGCGGCAAAGACAAGGGCAAGAAATCTTCAAAGCTCAAGAATATATTCAAAAAGAAAAAGGAAAAGGAAAAAGATAAAGACTCATAAAGGTCAACAAGAAGTAGGATTTCAGACACTTTTGAAGGCCAAAGTCTCTACTGAAGCTGGCTTGTAAATGATAAAGTGGAAAGTTAAAGATGCTGAATGGTGTGCCAATGGATTTTCTTGCAAAACGTTTTCTTTAATATGCAGGACCCACTTAGAAATGACCCTCAGCTAAAGAGCAATGTTGTGAAACAAAGAAGCAGTACTGCACTTTTACAAGTGGGATTTTAGAGCTGTTCTGTCTAGTGAAGCTGTTGAATGAGATTCAGTACACATTTTTCTTTCTTTATTGCAGATGTGTTCATCATTTGAAATTATTTATGATGACATGGACATGTGAACTTTTTGCTTTGATGTACCGAGACCTTTGCATATTAACAGATTATTGCAGCATTGAAGAGAAGATCACAACAAGCTTGACCACAATGCAGAGTCCATGATCCATAATAATGCTTCCCTAGTAAAAGAAATGACACCCCCTGTTGTCCTCTCAGACCAAAAACTACCAACATATTTGTTTAGAACTGTTTTGACCCATTTTCACTAATAAACAGTGCTCGATCACACTCGGTCACTCTCTTCACAAGATGTTAATTGATGGACTGGTGTCATGTGGACTGCTTGTGGATTTTTGTGATGTTTTTATCAGCTGTTTGAACTCTTAACTCTGATAGCATCCAGTCACTGCAGAGGATTGGTGAGCAAGTGATGTAATGTTTCTCCAAATCTGCTTGGATGAAGAAACAAACTCTGATGAGGACTACATTTTCAGCAATTCTTATTTTTTGGGGGGTTTACTATTCCTCTAATAAAATTGGTAAATGTTGCTGGAAATGTACATCCCAGCAGTGAGTTTACTGATCTTTATCACTTCGAAAATAACCAGGCCAATACAGTGAACACTTCTGAGGCAAAATTGGTGTCTGGATTTGCCAAACTTTGCATGATTAATGACAACAAACGTCTGTGAATATTTTAGATAAAGAATAATATTATAAACTATAAATAAACAAGACATTCACAATCACAACCCTAGACCTATTTTTGTTTCCAGAGATATGGTAAAATGGTTTATAATTAACCTGGGTTAAATACATTCTGTGTATTTAGAAACTGATGTTTCATGTGGTATCCCTAACCCTGGATTAAGTTCTTATCTGCATATTTGCGGTGTCTGTGAAAGTGATTGGATGAACACAGCACGCGACCTGCTTACAGAATCCCTCAAGCAGTAAGCTTCCTTATACTTTATATTTAAAAAAACAAACAAACAAACAAACAACAACAAAATTATATATATATATATATATATATATACTGTATATATTACATATAAGAATGAAACACACACTTTTTTACTTATTAGACGCCTCAGTCTAATAAGTAATGCAAGTCCTAATCCTTAAAGACTAGTGGTCAAACACGTGATTTAACAAATGTCATAACCAGCTTGTCAGCTGTGCCTGTATGATACTGACGCAAATGTGGCTCCTTACTAGAAAGATTTCTTAACGATTATACAATGCTGAAGTAATACTGGAGTAATGGCTGAAATTCTTTTTTTTCCATCAGAGGAATGAGTTCTATTTTAGGGTATATAATAATAGTAGTGCAGCTCTAACATTGTTCCACCAGACCTTTATATCCTCCGTGGATTATTCCACATATTCTGGGGCCAAAGCAGATAAAGTAAAAGCAGGTGATATTAGAAGCACTATATTTATTTGAATATTCAAAAATGTGTTTGGATATAAAGCAATGGAAAAAAACTACAAACATCTGTTCAGTGATGATTCTGGAGGTGTAGGAGGAGCCGAGAGAGGAGTGGAAAGAGAAGACGAGATGGGAGCCAAAGGACGAGCCAATGAAACTGGGGCAGATTCAGACCCGTTCTCAACATCCATTTCCGTAAGCTCTAAAACAAGAGTCTCAAGGAACGTCTACCGTGTCAGAGGTTTTTGCCTTTTCCTCTCAGCCACCAGTTCATGTATAATGAATGCATTCTCTATGGCGATGTCCAAAATGTGATAAAACACACTGATACCACTTCTTTGGTTTATGTAGAACTCTGTAGCGTCCAGTGATTAAATTGGATGGTCCCACTGTCCCCACACTCCTGGGTGAAAAGAAAATCAATATTTTAAACCTAAAAAGGCAAGCACTCGTGTGAATAATACACTTGCAAAACTAAATAGCATAAATAAAGTGACCTCTTAAAACTTGTTGAAACATACCAAAGCAGATTCAGAGTTGAAAAAATATTACAAATACAAGCCAGTTCAAATAAGATTATAAAAACAAAACTTGATTATAAAAATAAAAACAAAATAGGTCAAATGGAGCACCACTAAATATATTCTACTAACCTGTTGTAGTCCAACACCACAGCTGGAATGGGAACCTCTACAAGGGTCCTCTGCACCTTCCTCTGCACAGTATCACCTTCATAGGCTTTATGGAAGGAGGAGCACATCTGCTTTTCTTGCGAGTCTTTTCACTCAACAGAGAAGATTGTCGTCCCTAATCCAACGCATTGTGCCACGTGAAGCTTTTTTTGACTATCTGTTCACAGTTGCTTTTGGAAAACCTTTCCTTGTTGGCAAAACAGGACCACAAGCATAGATACTTTTACTCAGAAGGTCCCTGAAGAGTGTGGGGCTAGTGTAGAATTTTTCTACAAACAGTTTGTAACTAGAACCCAACATATTTTCAAGCCCTCGTTCTGTGATGCATGTAACTTCCCCTCGTAAATAAAGAAGTCCCACGTATAGCTGCAGGTGCAATCTGCCAGTGCAAAGAGCTTGTATCCTCTATCTGTAGATTTGTTTTACATGGCATTGAGTCCAGTTCTAGACTGTCGTGCCACTGTTTTTCTTCAATGGTGATGTATTGAAAGGGATGGAAATAGGTCTTGCAGGCCTCTCGAACGAGTTGATACAGAGGTAGAATTAGGCCGCTTTTCCCTTTTTTGAGTGATTTTGCTCATCCTCCTGGGTATTGCTGAAATGAAGAGTACTGTTGATTGTCACAAACTTTTCATAAGACATGACTTGTGCCGGAAAGGGCTGACTGAAGTACTGGGACTCCCTCCAGTATTCTGGCAGTAAAGAACACTTCAAAAGACCTGTGTAAATTACAAGTCCTATATACGACATCAATTCTTTCAGAGAAATGTAGCGCCAACGCTTGCCCACATCTTTGCTCACTAGGCAAGATCATCGTAACATGATCATGTTTTTTTCTCAATTTCCCAATTATGAGGTTTAAAATAATGAAAGTGTGAAGTTAAAAGTAATAATCAGTTGTCTAAATATTTTACGACGTAAACATTTTGTCTATTCTGTACACATATAGATAAGTTGTTACCAAATGTTTCCAAGTCAAAATATGACTAAATAATAATTATATTTTTGCTTTTATCTCAGGGCAAAGAAATGGTTTACACTGAGCACACGTGACAGAGTGTGGAGACGCTGTGGAGAACGTCTTGCCGCCTGCTTTCATCTGTGAAGAGCACAGGGTGCCAGTGGCAAATTTGCCAATCTTGGTGTTCTCTGGCAAATGCCAAACGTGCTGCACAGTGTTGGGCTGTATGCACAACCCCCACCTGTGGATGTCAGGTCCTCATAATACCCTCATGGAGCCTCATGTTTCTGACTGTTTAAGCAGACACATGCACATTTGTGGCCTGCTGGAGGTAATTTTGCAGGGCTCTGGCAGTGCTCCTCCTGTTCATCCTTGCACAAAGGCGGAGGTCTTGCTGCTGGGTTGTCTCCTGATGTACTGACCTGTCTCCTGTTAGCACCTCCATGCTCTGTACACTACGCTGACAGACACAGCAAATCTTCTTACCACAGCTCACATTGATGTGCTGCACTACCTGAGCCCCTTGTGTGGGTTGTAGACTCTGTCTCATGCCACCACTAGAGTGAAACCACCTCCAGCATTCAAAAGTGACCAAAACATCAGCCAGAAAGCATAGGAACTGAGAAGGGGTCTCTGGTCACCACCTGCAGAACAACTCCTTTATTGGGGGTGTCTTGCTGTTTGCCTATAATTTCCACCTGTTGTCTTTTCCATTTACACAACAGCATGTAAAATTGATTGTCAATCAGTGTTGCTTCCAAAGTGGACAGTTCGATCGGACAGAAGTGTGTTTGACTTGGAGTTAAATTGTGATGTTTAAGCGTTCCCTTTATTTTTTTGAGCAGTGTATATAGTTACAAAAGCTTATTGCTCTTGTGCTGTTTTCTTAAGAGTTGCTGCATGTGCACTGAGTGACTGTTCTTCAGTTTACCCTCAGCATCTGGTGTTTCATGAGACAGTTTGGTTCACTCAGAAAGGTGTGTGTTTGTGTTTACAAAGACCCCTATCAAAAATTAACCAGAAACCTTCATATGAACACACACACACAAAGCCTACACACAAGGCTGTTCTCAAACTCATAGTTGCATCGAAAGAGCTTTAAACTGCTACTTCAGCATATATATTTAAAATCATAATCCTATACGAAAAATACACAAGTCCTAAATTTGTGTTTGTTTAGTTTTATGACGAACATTAATGTCTATTTTTTTCTGTAGCCCATAATTTTCATATATATGTAAACTGTTTTAAACTCATGAATTATTCCTTTGTGTGTTTCAGTGTTCATTGCTTTTCATACAATACTTGTTGTGACCCTGATTAATGATTGACTGAAACAAAATCGATAGCCAACCAGATAGGCTACCAGAACTTGAAACGCATATATTGTGATTAGTTATGGTACTTTGGAATGTAAAACAAACAAACAAATAAAAAACGTAGGTATCTTACATAGGCTATTTGCTCTTTGGCTGTGTTGTGTGGAGAGACAGACCACCCATTGGTTTCCTCCCCCCAAACTGTCCAAACACACAACCTGGTGCCGCTTGCAGCTTCTGTCATCCTTTACCACAGTCCCCTTCGTTGCCTCACGCAGCTCGTAATGTGGTGCAGCAAAACAGCGCTCGGAAGACTGCGGAAAATCACCCCGTGTACCGTCACCGGATTTCATCGAGCAATGTCCACGTTACCGAAGGTGTTTGTGACGCGCAAGGTGCCGCCAGACGGACTGGACATTCTCCGCAAGTCTGGACAGTAGGTTAAAGCAGTCACCAACTCCATAAAATGTGTTCCACGGTTATTATTTGCCATAAGTGTATTATTTAACTTGGTTATGGCCCAAACGTTTATAATTACATTTACTAAGCCTTCATTGGAAACTGGGTTTGCACTTTTTGGTTTAGGGTTACTTGCATTTCGGCTAATTATGCATAATTTATAATAATTATAATTATTATTATAGTAAGTAATTGTAAGTAATTTATTATTGTGTTTGTGAAATTGAGCAGAGATATCGCGATAAAAAGACCTGGTGAATCAGTCATTTTGAATAAAATGTTGTACATTTACTCTAATCTAGTTTAACTTAAAGTCAGTGGACATAAGATGGACACAGGCAAGTTTAACCAACCAAGACCATAATAAGGTAAATATTTTCTAAACCAAAGATTTGTTTATCTTCCTCCTAGAAACTTTGCTCAGCTGAAGATACCAAGAAACAAAGTTATCAATTATTTTTTTTGACCACCTGGCTGAGCATTGTCATTCTGAACATTAGTATATCAGACTAATTTCTTTGTATAAACAAGAATTAGGTGGGGAAAAAAAGCCATTTTTGGGGTTAAAGAAACAAAAAAGTGCATTTCGATGATTTGCCATTTTAGTGAAATTTTTCTGGGGGGAATTTTTGGCCTTCAACTTTTCAGTAGTTCTGTTAATGGAGATTTAATTGGGTTAACTACATGTAATTTAAACTGCTTTTTTCAAATCTTTCTCTTTAACTTTCTCAGGGTGCAGTTTGAGATGTGGGACTCTGATGACCCTGTCCCGCGAGTGGAGCTGCTGAACAAGGTCAAAGGTTGCGATGGAATTCTGTGTGTACTCACAGAGAAGATTGATGCACAGCTATTGCAAGCTGCAGGTTAGCTTGCGATGCATGATCAGTAGTTTGAAATAATTTAGTACAAATGCAGCAACATACTGAATGTGTGTCTCAATATTGCAGGTCCAAATTTAAAAGTCGTCAGCACTATGTCAGTTGGCTTCGATCATCTTTCTCTAGATGAGCTCAAGAAAAGGTCAGTTGGTGGGGTACATTTTTTAGAATTGAATTTCCTAAAGTGTGATGACTTAGGCTTGTGTTTTTTCCAGGGGAATTCGTGTAGGATATACTCCAGATGTCCTGACCGATAGTGTGGCTGAATTGACTGTTGCCTTGTTACTCACTACATCCAGAAGACTCATTGAGGCCACACATGAGGCTAGAACGTGCGAAAAATAACTATGAACACTCAAAGATTTGCTTACTAATCATCCACTGATCCTTTCTGATTCATATTTGTGTTCAGGGGTGGTTGGGGAACATGGAGAACTTTATGGCTATGTGGTCATGAACTTGCAAACAGCACAGTTGGCATCTTGGGACTTGGGAGGATTGGTAAGGAATAGGATGGATTTATGGCTCTAGAATTTCTGAATGAAGTGCATTGAGTTGAGGTTGTGTGGTGTGTGTGTGTGTGTGTGCTGGGTAGGTGTGGCTATCGCCGAGCGCCTGAAGCCATTCAAGGTGAAGAAATTCATCTACACAGATGTGGCGCCAAGACCTGAGCTTGCAAATATGATAGAGGCAGAATATGGTGGGAAGATCTCAGAACCTTCACAGAATTTTCAAGAAAGTTGGAGTTGCATGGTAGCATGCAATTATCTGTGTTTTTTTTAAGTGTCTTTTGATGAGCTGGCCAAGCAGTCTGATTTCCTGGCTGTATGCTGTGCTCTGACTCCAGAGACTCAGGGCATCTGCAATTGGAATCTCTTCTCCAAGATGAAGAAAAACGCCATCTTCATCAACACAAGCAGGTACACTAATGCATTCTTTCCAGTGTTATTTTATTTGAAGAATCTAGATACAAAACCCTCTGAAATATGTGAAAAGTGCTATCAGAAATCTTCTTCTAAAATTAGCATTTTTCTCAGGCTCCTATGTTCATGTTCAGTTATTTATCTTCATTGGCAATAAAAGTACCTATTTTGTGCCATTAAAGGGAAATTACTGAACTTACACAAAGGAGTCCGATTAAAACAAGGTCATTTTAGAAGACATATTTTAATATGCATCATTATAATTATATATATTATTATCTTAATTAAAATATTTTTCTTAATATTTACTTCAAAATATTTTAATCTATGAGTTTTTCATGTAATATTTTTTGCACTTTATTTTTATTAACAAAAAATATTTAAAATAATAACAATGCTACGTGTTTAATACATTTCAAGTTGTATGAATTAACATTAATGTTTATTGTTAGTTCATGATAACCAATGTTAGCGACTTGAAGGACAGATATTCCAGTGCTAGGTTTTTTGGGATATTTTTGTTACTTTGGCTCCAATTTCAGGTGTTTGTAATCTTGCCAAATTCTGTAAACCTAACAGATCATGTCCTTGCGGAAAGTTATAATTTTCTTACAGTATATATGAAGACAGTCACTGTCACTTATTAATGTTCATGTTCATAGATTGTTTATAGCATTAACTTCAGATGTAGATAGCCGCAGTACGGTGCATGACTCTGATTGTGTTGTTATTGTAAAGAGGTGGAGTGGTTAATCAGGAGGATTTGTATGAAGCCCTCTCTACCGGTCTAATCGCTGGAGCTGGGCTGGATGTCACCACACCTGAACCATTGCCCACACACCATCCTCTTTTCACTCTCAAAAACTGCGGTAAGCATGCATTTGTGTATGTATTTCATTAAATTCATACGACAGGTCTGGCATTTTTTGGTATGTTTGTATTTGCAGTGATTCTTCCGCACATTGCTAGTGCTTCATATACGACACGGAACGCCATGTCTGCTCTTGCTGCCAACAACCTGCTGGCTGGACTCAGGGGTGAACCCATGCCTCAAGAACTTAAACTGTGAAACTAGCTAGTTTAATATTAGTTCATACTTAAAATCGACTTATTTTGCTATTTTTTTCAATTATAGCAATTCAAGTATAGCTATTCAAGTACAGTTTATAGTGACCCCAATATTCACCAAAGAAAGAGAAAAATGATCTATGTTATTTCCAATAGATGGTCAATAGATGTTTAATTTTATCTAAAAGAATTAACAAATAAATCATAAAATATTAAATCTTTTTTTTTAAGTTTTTGCATCTCAACATTATTATTATTATGGATATTAATTTTAAGTTTTGATTGTTAGATTTTGAATACAAGGGTTTATCTATTGCATTAGAGAATATAGAAAATCTGCATCACAATTAATAATAAAATGTTGACCCATACCAATAATTAAGTTTAAAATTAGCTAATAATTTATACATTGTACATCCCTATTAAAAAAAAATAAAAAAATGAAATAGGCAAATTGGGCTACATGGACTATAGGTTGGTTTTTTAGGTGAACTATTTCTTTAAAAAAAAAAACAATGTTGAACTGGCGTTTGTTCTCTAACAGTGTTTGTGAGCACACAGGCAAGGTTCACATTCTGAGATCAATGATCTACAAAGAGCAAACTCAGCCAGGACCAGCAATATCCAGACTCAGAGTCTTCCCTCCTTAAATATGCTGGCAGTTTAGAACTTAGTCGTCTGTTTTTCACACATTAAATATACATTTAATGAAAATAAAGACTGAATGTATGGCATTCTTCATGATTTATTCACTTCTTTTTTAAACCAGTAGAAAAAGAGTGCTCTAACAATGTGCAGTTAATAACCATTACACAAGACTCACATTAATTCCTTCGTTTTTGGCATTTCTAGATCTAATGGTCATTGTACAAAAAAATATAATAATAATAAATCACATAAGGCAGATGTTTCACGTCCATTGTGATTCAGGTCATTCAAAGAAAAAGTCTGGTATGATTAGTTACATTTAACACGTGATATGTAAATATACATTTAAGGTCAACTTTTGCTTGACAATTAATGTGTAAATTCAAACATATTTTGGATTTCACACACCCCAGTATATTTAGTTGATTATACTAGGAACGCTGTAACAGAACGGTTTCCTAAACACTCATGTTTCAACATTCATGTAAAAAAAAAACACTTAGGCACAGGCATAAAATCATACATTCTTGACGAATAATATGAAGGGAAAATATTAACAGAGTACAATAATGTAGACTTAAATGTCTCCATTTGATTTTAAATTACGTCTTATTAAGTATGTAATGAGGGGTTAGCTGATGATTTTTCATATTCAAAATCTTTGAGCCCATACAATCTAACACAGAAAATAATTACCACAAAGGGAAAAAAAAACATTACTACAGTTAAATAAAAGATGGCATAAATAAAATGCTAAATTAGCAGTAAATTCAGCTTATATACAGGTTGGAATGTGTTTAATAAAGCAGCTTCTAAATCTTAACGTTATACTTAGTTTGAGTATTTAAGGACTCCTCTTAGTACAGCATCAAACACATCACAGAAGACAAGACTCCTCACAAACTACTAGGACAAGACTGTTATATTACCCCTAACAGTATCCATAAACAACCACTAATACAATGACTGAACATTTATTTTCATTTACAGCAGATTCGTTTTTAGGATTCTATTGATTAGCATGTATAACTCCACAAACCATAACACAATAAAGCCTTAAAGACTGAAGGTGCAATTTTTACATGATGGTTTTCTCTCTGTGCACTGGAAGGTTAAAACAGACACATGAACGGCCTTTTCTAAAGCTAAAACCTCATCACCAATAGCTACCGTTCAAATTTGTCAACATGAATTTAATCCGTAAGCACATACTTCTGTGCTTACCGATGCTTTTGTGGAAAATGCATACCCATAAACACTGTAGTCTAACATTCTCTCTGTGCGAGTATCAATTTCAGCCATTTGTCTGGATGGATGTCAGACTGAATGTGTAGTGTTTGGTTCATGATTTCTATCTGCCTTTGTCAATGTACTGTAAAAATCAGAATAAAACAAAAACAGGCACAGTGCTTTAGTAAAAAATCTTCCTACAAATACCTCTTCTGTGCAAAAAGATTATAATATATGTCTTAATTCATATTTTAAAGAATACAACATAATCATAACTGTCCATATAGAACACTAATCTTTAATCAAATAATCACAATGTTTAAAACATTATGTGTTTATTAGTTTAGGGAAATCTAGGCAACATGGGCAGTTCTGCTATATTTCCACATGCTCAAAAGAGTTGTCTTATAATAGAATTTTTTTCGACCTTGTAACAGTAGTGACTGTGGTTGATTATTCATCAACATGTTTGCTGTATTCCAAAACCTAGTAAGCCGCCAACCTAGACAGCATTTTAAGACATCATAGCCATTATCTTGTTGTGAAGACATTTAGGTTCTGGCCAAATTTTAAAGCAGCATGTCACCCGCACAATGAATGTAATACTAGAAACACTTCCTCCAGTTTTGCAGCCCAACTTTAGATAAACCAAGAAGGTGCACTCATTACAATAAATGTGAGAAAGTGAAATGCAACAGGGGCGGAATAATTGCCTAAACTTCTAAATAAAATCTCTGGCTGCCATAGAGACAGTCAGTATTCTGAGGCAACTGAAATACAAGCTGTTTGAGTATCACAAACATATTTATTGAACAGCTAATGTCGGATTTTGTTGCAGTTTTGTCAGGTTTTCTCCATTCAAGTAAACAGTACTTGGATGCCCAAAATAGCTGACAATAGAATTTCCTTGAAATGGACTTTGAGTCAAACTCCTTTAGAAGGAAATATGTTATACAGGGCCTCAAAAGTGGTTTTGCCTTTGCATAAGGCAAAACCACTTTTGAAGAGAAAATGCAAGAGAATGAAAGCATTATTTTGAGTGTTTCTTGGTGAAACAAAGAAGTGCAAATGCCTATGTTCCTACAGCAGATGTGAGGTTTCATTTGAGGCCTCAGATATAGACTGCAAACAGTTAGGGAGGCAGCTCACTTGGTTTTGGAACTTAAAGCAGTGTATCTGAAGTTATTTAACTCCAGGATCCCACTTAAGATTGAGACAATATTCACTTCTATCAAAATAATGCCAATAATATGATGTCCGTTTAATGTTGTAATTCATAATTTAAATGTTTTAAAAAAATTAAATCAAGATTACGTTAAAATAACTAAATGTAAATCATTTTAAGACTTGCTGAGGCCACCTATGGTTGAGAACCTAATGGTGCACCTAAATTAAAATGATGCTTCAGTTATACAGACAACATCACAAACTAAAATACTTCAACAGGTGACAGTACAATTCTGCCTTCTACAGCAAGCTTCTATCATCAGAACACAGGATTGAGCTACTAAGGTTGTGTTTGACATCAGCTTGCAAATCTCAAAGCAGACCTCTCCATTTCAGTTCTTTGAAAAACATTTCACAGCTAAGCGTAAAGAGGCAGTCCACCCAAAAATGTAAATTGTGTTATTGTCACTCCCTCATGCTCCAAACCTGTATGACTTTCTTCATTTGCAGGAACTCAAAAGATTGATTTTGTCGAATAAAAAACAAACATTGAGGTTTAATGCATTAACAAAAAAACCCATGCAAACAAAAATGTAAAAACATTTCGTATTTTAGGTCACACAGGTTTGGAACATTTCTGTACAAACTATCCTGTAATTTGTACCGTCGATGGCATGTTAATTGGAAGCATGTTAACAACATACTACAGCCGTGAAACGCCTACAACAAGTTACTGTAATGGTGGATGTGAGATTACAGTGTACGGATCTGCCCACTCAGAAAGCGGTCATCTTGTATGGTGCCATTGAAGTGCTGAATTAGAGCAGGGCGTTAGTCATATCACTGCTCTGCCATCGTAAGCAGGTGGTTTTCGAGTGCTTGTACAAGTGACTGGACTGACTAAAGCGTTTGCCGCATTTCAGACAGGCGTACGGGCGCTCTCCCGTATGAACACGGATGTGTTTCTTGCAGTCCGTCAGAGTGAGGAACGTCTTACAGCAGATCTTGCAGGCATACTTCCTGGCACCTTCAACCACTAGTACATTGTGCTCGGACAGTGCCTTTTTACATTTTGACAGAACATCAGCAGAGGCTCTTGTTAACTGGGGTAGCGGATTCAAGTTGGAGCTGCCAAGATTTGGACCTATGTTAACAGAACTCTCCATTAAGCTTACTCCATTAAGAAGTACTGATGAGGAAGAGGACGAGGAGGCAGCATCAAGCTGCTGAGGGCTGTCTGTGAGTGTTGAAGCACCTCCTGGTGGAGCTTTGGGAGCGATGCGCCGGTATGCTTGGCATCCTCCGGCGCCACCCCTGGATGAACGAGGGAAGGTCTGTAATCCCAAGATGTTTCGCTGGAACTCTAGTGCAAGCTGGTCCACCGATCCACCACGGGACGTTGCTAATGAAGAGGATGATGCTATCCCATCATGCAGTGGCCGCAGAAAAAGGGACTCTGGCTGCAGGTCAGAGCAGACCTGTGCTTCGCCTGGAAGCAGCTGCAGAGAAGAAGAGGAAGCGTTGATAGAATCGTTTGGTAGGAAGTAGCGAGCAGAATCGTGGTCTGTTTGAAACTCTCCGGTTGTAGTGTTTGGAACATTGTCAACACTGTTAGCAAGGGTAGATGATGTCCCTCTGCCAACAAAGGCCTTCGCGCTGAAGAAACTGGAGATGTGTAGTCCAGAGGAGGACTCTAGAGCATCACTGCAGGAGAGCTCCTCGCCCCTTCCTCTGTCTTCTGCTGCTCCTAACCCCTTGTGTCCTTTAATCAGCAGCCCAGAGCTGGGCTGGTTATCGGAGTAGCTGCGCTCACTGCCCTCTGGACTCAGCTCCAGCTTTTCTCCAACTGGTTCCACCTGAGGAAACATCACACTAATTAATTACAGTCCCTTTAATGCATATCAGTTTATTTGTTGAAACTAAGAAACTAATCTAGCATTGATTAAAAACTGGCTCCTTTGGTTGGAAAAAATCTGCCAAATGTATTATTCTTGCTCTTTTAATTGGGTTGATATTGTTTTGTATCTTGCCAAGATCAGTGTTGCATAATGTCACTAGATGACATCATAATGGCAATATATACTGCCTATAAAAATATATATATATATATATACACAGATCTATATAAAGATGAATATAGATTATTGAGCAAGATGAGAACTTAGATAAGGTTTGTCCAAAAAGTTCCTATATTTGTCCCTAAATGAAAAAAAAAAGTCTCAAAAGGGCCGGGGAAGTAACCAAATCTACACTCATAAGATATGCTCTTATGCTTATTCAAAAATAGAAAAACTGAAATATTATTAGAATTAAATTTAAAAAAAAATATTTTAAAATATATATTTTATTCTAAAAAATGTTACTTTATTCTATATGTTGATCAGGTGCTCAAGAGACATTTTTTAAATCAACATCAAAAACAATATTCTTTCATAAACATAAACATTTGAAACATTTTTAGTAAATGTTTTGATTTTTGATCAGTGCAATTTGTCTGTGGGTATTCACTTCAATAAAGAAAAATATTACTGACCTCAAACATTTTTACAGTACTTTTTTTAGAAACTAATAAAAACTAATATTTTGTCTGTTAGTTTCAAGGGGCAATTTAGGAAGCAAAATAATTCCCAGGGACAATCTGACAAAACATTCACAAATCAGGTGCATCTAAATTACTGTAACAAAATACATTAAATATATATATATATATATATATATATATATGTATATGTGTATAAAATACCTGGTCACTCCCTTCTGCTTGAGATGTAACATCACTAGTCTCATCAGGAGCCTCGGGTGAACTCAGTGGCTCGCTCTTTACCACGACCTGCATGTGCTGCTGCTGTTCCTCTTCTTCCTCACCTCCGTTCTTTATCTTCATCCCCTCAGTATGGTGACGGCTTGCACCTGGGTACTCCTCTTTGCGTGGCAGCAGCAGTGTTTTTTCCGGTCCAGTTCCCCTTCCTCCATCCGACTGACTGGGAAGCTGCATGTCTTCATGAGTCAGTCCCCTTCTGTACTCATCTTGCTCCAGTGAACCTCCATCATCCCCTGGTATGACCCCAGCGACGACCTCATCCACCATTTTACTATGGGAATCTGGAGACAGAAGCTCCTCTCCACCCTCTCGCCCCTCCGACTCCCCCACAATCCCCTCCACCTGTGTTGAAAGACGTGGCCTCCCTCGTTCTGAAGGGATCAGGGACAAGGGCTGTTTGCGCTTCAGGAAACGGCGTGCCGGGTGAGAAGCGTGCTGATCCACCAACCCGCTCCCGCACGTTGAACCCGTTCTCCTCCCGGCCCCCGTTCCCCCATCTTCAGCGCCATTCAGGGCAGAGCTGACCAGGCTCAGGCCAAGCTGCTGCAGCAGAAATGAGCGCTGGAGATGAGAGTTTGCAGCCGCTGCTGCTTGGTGCTGCTCGGCGTGATGCTGACCACTACGGTCCGCCGGAGGAGACATGGGTAGAGTACGAGTTGTAAGGTAGTGCTTACAGGCTTTTACCACAGCGTTTAGATGCAGATGAGAAGCCGCCAGCAAAACATCCATTACGTTACTCTCTCCTAGCATCAGTGTGGACGTGTACATCATGTCCATGAGGGCCGCAAATGCCTCAGCCGTCACCACTTCTGAGTCCAGGTGGATCATCCTTGTACTGGCGTCTCCCTCCGCAGCAGTGAACAGGGCTCGGAAATGAGTACTGCAGGCGGACAGCACGGCACGGTGGGCCTTGAAATGACGACTACCAACTATTATCACGCAGTCGCAAAGCTGTCCATGCAGCCGCTGGTAGTTCAACTGCTGGAAGATCTGCTCAAAATGGCCTGGGAAATCCATGACCTGAGATCTAACGGATAATACATAAAGAAGATGAGGAACTATTTAATGCTTAAAAGAAGACTGCACATAATCCAGTTGCTACACAGTTAATTCAATTCCTAATCACAATTACTGATGCCACAATTACGTAATCGTTCAAAGCGGCAGATAATCGTTCAGAATCCACCAATGTTAATCTGTGCACTTAAGATGTTTTCCTAAGGGTTTTAGTATAGCGTTTTAATACTATGCATATTTTAACTTTTTATTTTAAAGAAGAAACCTATCCGATGCATAGTTCCCATTTAAGGCTTAATATTATAGAAAAGGGTTAAGGTTTTTTAATCTGTTTTTTTAAATCTAAAAATAAGGCATGTGGCATTCTCACTATAACTATTATGTTATTAATGTTTATGGTAGATTTGTGCTATATTTTTTCATCTACATTATTAAGTGATTCCTAAAATCGGCTAAAATTTGCCCATAAATGCGACCACAAGCCGAATAACTCAATGAAACAAAAAAAGATCACATATATTTTAACATGTTATATAATTATATTTACTTTTTCCCTTGTGCATGTTAAATAAGAATAGGACACTAAACCGTATAGTCACAGATGTCTGCATGGGCTATTATATAAATATATACGAGCTGCAATATCTAGGTAAAACAAGCCGTTTAATAGTTTTAAAGTCATAATTAAATAAAAGTACTTTAATATTTCTTTTTGGATTTTATTTACATATGTGATTTGTACAAATCCAAAATTAATCCGATTACTTTACATTCATATTGTGGTACTTGGATTATGTTACTGAATACTTTTTAATGGAGTCATTTAAATACATTTTAAAAGTAACCCTCCCAACCCTGGATATAAATAGAAAAACACGAACAACCATTAATATGCAAGTAAAGACGACAACATTTTAAATTTTAGGAGGCAGCCATGCAATAAAAAACTGAATCTGCAACATCTACGGTTTATGAGAAACTGATTAGGCTAACACGTGTCTGACTGCCTTTGAGTTTGGTTATCATTTAATTGTTTGGCAAATGTTGTTTTTAGAAGGAATTGCTACCGAGAGGGAATAATAACAATAACAGCAACAATAATAAAACATTTGTATTAACATATAGTGAATTTGCTGCAACATTAGCAAATTAAAATACAACTTAAAATAAAACGTAACGTCCCATAACAACTGTACAATCAATGGTAGCAATCGTTTCCAGCAAATCATCACATGTACGCTTTAGATTAAATCAATATATTATAATGGGAGCACCATATTAAAAACGTAAACATTCGTCAAACCTGGTTTTATAACAGTGGTGGTTAACGTACAGCGGAAGCAATGGTTACCATGGTGAATTCTGTAAGTGGTAAAACTATCCGCACATCGTTGACTATCAGCAGCAGTTTTCGTTAAACTAAACATGAGAGATTTCCTTTAAAGCTCTGACGTTAGTCTGACGCAAATATGTCGTTTATATCCCTTTTAAGCATTGGTTAACACAATAAATCCGCTTTTACTGCAAATGAGACAAAGAACGACTTTTATATAAAGCTTGTATGGGTGCCATAATAAGCTAACCAACCAATAAACATAGGAAAACAAAGCAGAGAGTAAACTGATAGCAGCTCGTTGTTAAAATGAGCAATAAATAAAGCCAGTGGCAGTAACGTTAACGTTAGTTGTGTTGGCTACTCTGTTAACGTTAGCTGCTAGCTCAGTTATTTCAGTTATAGTCCTGTAACACACCTACTTTTTCTCAATCGTCTCTTAGTCGTCTTCAGGGAGTCCGGGTTTGTCCTCTGATAAAATGCAGAAATACATGTAAAATCTGTCCATGACAGTTAAGCATTGGCCTATGGAGTTCGACACAGTACAATAGAGACGGTCACGGGAGACCGCATCAGCTGCCCAGGCGCGTCTCCAGATCTGGTAGTAATGTGAACACGAATCCCATTCCGCCACCTACTGTACTGGAGAGCTAGAAATAACGGGATCCGACTTCCTGTTTACTGCAGAGCGCAAAAGAACAGGCTCAGATTTGTAACTTTTAAGAATAAGAGATCTTTTAAGAATGTTGGTTACCATTCTGAGCCTCATTAAATACCTGCTAGCCACTTTTGTGCTCTTATGTAGAACAAATGAATTCTGTTAATACGGATTTGACTGAAAAGTTATGGATATTAAAGTTTAAGTTTTCTCTTCAAAATTGAGAAAAGTCAACTATATAGTGAAGACTGAAACCTCTGTAATAAAGTATATGACTAGCGCAGAAGTGAAACAGAACAATTTGTTTCACTAATTCATAATTGTTCACAAAGTAACTATTTAAGTATGCTATCACAACTTAATATCAACCAGGAACATGCAAAAGAAGACGCATAACAAAACTGTTAAAAGAGTTGTCAAATGTTTGACAATGTTTATTCATCACTAGTAACAACCTATTGTCACAGACAAAATAGCCAACTGCATTCGACCTTGTGTGTAAACACCATGCACAGCGCAGACCAAAAGCAAAATAAGATTACATTGGTTAGCCTCAAAAGAGACTACTAAAAGTGGCAAAACCTTAGTGTTCAAAGTTCAACCTCAACAAAAAATTATAAAAAAGCAAGACAATTTTACATTTACTTCCAGTACAGAAATAATCTAGAGACATTTACAAGAGTAAAACATGTTCGTTTCAACCCGAAATGCTGATTTTAAGTGTATAATCACTGAAGATATCAGCACACTGCATTCTCGATGTAATACTGACTGATCAATCCCAAAAATTCAGAACGGGCCACTTTCGTATCTTTTACTTGAGGTAGAATTTTCTGTTAAAATATCAAAAATAATCATCTTTCTCGAAGTCTTTAAAACGGAACGATAACAAACACAAAAAAAATATTTTAATTTCTAGAGTCACAAACTTGGAGTTCTATTGCTGTGACATTTGTCTTTCAGCGCAATGCACCACTGAAAGAAATATAAAGCATACAGAGCATAAAATGTGCGTGTGCTTTAGTAAGCCTTTGACACAAGAGTAGCACCAGATTAATACTGTAATCCACTAATTGTGGACTGACCAGTAATTAAAAGTAAAAGTTTAATATCACACCCAGTTGACCTCTCCTTTCATTATGTAAACAGTCTCTCATCTTTCTGAGATTGAAGCACACACGCTCGTACCATACAAAAAAATCTAAAAAGCAGTTTTCTGGAGAATTTGGAATATGAAAAATACTTTAATTGCAGACTGAAATAAATGTAAGACTATGCTAGAGATGAAAACTGATTGATTTGATCAAATTCCAACAAAAGGGAGTGAAAGCTATTGAAACATGCATCGACAAAACTGAGGCTTTTCTTGAATAAAATTATTTAAAATATCTTTTAAAATGGTTTCAGAGCTGTATGCTCGAGCCAGTCATTTGGAATCTACATTTGTAAAGGGACAGTTGACCCAAAGATGAAAATTCTGTGATTTTACAGCTACTCTCATGTTGTTCTAAAACCATTGCTGTTCTGTAGCCAGGATACCTTTTAAAAAGTATAAAGTTGGTCCAACAAATTTCTTACGATATGAGGGTAAATAAATATGCAAGAATTTTTACGTTTGGGGGAACTATTTCTTCCAAGATCAACCAGCTACAAAATATAGCTCCTGATGTAAACTAAGGCTCTCATTCATAATGAACTACACTACTGTGCATTCAATGGAAGGATAAAATATATATAGATGCTTTACCATATTCTTGCTTATAGTGACGTTTTTCCATCAATAGCATGTGCGTTCTCCAGTCTTCCCCAAATAAGACTTTAAAGACACAAGATACTGTAAAATAATAAGAGCATTAACAAGTGTCCCAATGTTGTACATGATTCAGTCTATAGACAGACGCACGCATACGCATACAAGAAAAGACTGTCAGCTGGACGAACGAGGCATTCTGATTGGCATATTAAGGCTGGGTGTAGGCTCCGAATGGTTGTCGAGCACAGTGCATCATGATTGGTGTGGTCGTCTGATAATGATCAGATCCTTGCTGGTCCATGCAGAACAGGAACACACTCTGATTGGTCCTTAAATTGAAATAAATCTTACTTGGTCTGTTTTAAAGAAGGATCTGGGCCACGTAAGGCGAGTGTGTGCTGGCCACAGCTGCAAGCAATGGAATGTCACTGGACTCGATCCTGAAAAACAACAATTTCAATGCACACGTTTGACAAGATGCAATTTTATTCTTAATACTTTCTGCATTAAGAAGACCACCTTGCATGATGTTTGTTGTTACAGCGATTGTATGCTGTTTTGTGAATATTTACAAATGCTTTTTTATTACTGTATGTGGCACAAACTGTAATAGTTACTGCCGTGTAGCAATTTATCATTTCCATGAAATTTCGCTCACTCAAACTTACATTAAAACTCACAAAAAGAATCCATTCAACTTGTTTGAAGTCAGTGAATGACTTTGAAACTGGTATTTTAGGGCAAAAATACATTCATTCCGGTTATTCAGGTGTAAATGTGCTCTTACCCCAGTGCCAGCCCCAGCTCTTTTACATGGACCCTGGTTTGTCCTCTTAGATATTCTGCCAAGGAGCGACTTTTAAAATACAACTCCTGTAACCGGTCTTCCAGATGCATCACACACTGAGATGTTTACATGCAAAGAAAAAAAAACATAAATAAATAAATAAAAATCAGAATCTGCACTACAGCTCAGCAAGAAGTTATACACTAACACAGTAAACAAAAAACTGTATCGGTTATAAAAAAAAAATAATAATAATAAAAAAAATATATATATATATGTATATGTATATTTATATTTATATATTATTAGACTATTTGTATTTATACACACATATAAAAATGTACCTTACAGACCACAATGCAATTTATTTTACTGATCAAAAACATTAAGTGTAGATAAACGTACATAAACAGGCTTAACATTGTAAATATGCTTTTATATGTCTACTAAGAAGACTTACAAAGTCGGAAGCGATACTGAGTGCATACAGCTGCAGAACCGATGTGATGAGCGTGTGTACAAGATTGGACACCATCACATCCCTGCCCAGCCTCCCCCCCTCACACACACGCCTTTGACTCGTCACCACCTGCACACTCAGCCGGTCTGTATCCGCCACAATGCAAAGAGCCTCGGCCACTGGTTCATCCAGCGCTGGATGCTACACAAACACATTACATTTTAGCAAAAAAATTAAAAAGAAAGCCAATTTAATTACATATGAAAAAAAACTTGACTGCGATACTCAGCATACATAAATCATTTACTATATGCAGTAATAACCGTAAATGTAATTGTACTTACAAGAACAGTGTGTTCCAGGTCAGACATGAGGCACTGTTTGAGCCTGAGATCAGAACTGATGCCATGCAGGACAAAGTCAGGCATGTACTGAGGACAGTAGCCACCCAGCAAAGAACGGCCAAAATGGTTAACACTGGCTCGGCTCTCTACCTGATAACTACACAGAAACAAATACTAGGTTGATGCTGTCCGCTTTTTACTAATAAGGTCCAAAAATCTAATTTTACTGAGAGCTGAAAGTAAATGCTGCAATAAAAATAAAAGCTTAATGCACTGCTGTCTATGGAGGGTCAGAAAGATTTCAGATATCAAAAATATATTAATTTGTAGCAATTAATGACAGTATTTTAATTTTTAGGTGAACTATCCCTTTAAATTCAACTATAATAGATTAAATATATAAGAAAAATATTTGATTAGACTACTAAATAGGTCATATCATCAAAGAATATCCTACGGCTAAACATTTTTAATTAATGTACAACCAAATACAAGGTACTGACCATATAAAAATTTAATCAGAAAAACAATCAGACTTTTTAAAATTTAATTTGAAGAATTATGATCAAATCAGAGATTTTGCTGATGGAAAAAAATTTAAGATGCTCATTTCAACTTTTGGCATCCTTATGATAAATATAATGAAGAATAAATGAATAATGTTGCACATGCTTTTTCTGATGCTAATAAAAGTTTCTGTACCGTTTCATCATCATAACTTGTTGGGCCAAGATTCTAAACACTGACATGTAGATGAAAATGGTATATTTCTATTGGTTTGATTACGTTTTTGCAGTCTAGTTTCACAAAAATGGTCTTTTTGGACTTGGGAGAATGTTACAGTACCTCATGATATGACCACTTAGATAATAGTAGAGGATTCATATTGAAACCAGCCTGCACTTACCATGGTAGTGGTAACTCATACTCCTTCTGTTCAGTCGCCATGTACAGTTCTCGCAGTGATGTTTCTTCATCATCACTGTCACCTAAAGCACTATCTGAGCTCTCGTTCCTCCGAATATCAGTCAAAAGCCTTTGATGTAACTTTCTGTCCAATCCCCTTCCACACCCCGCCCCACTAAAACCCCCAGCTTGTCCTTCATTCTCCGTCTCCCTGGGACTGCCAATGTGAAACTGCACTCGATGCAAAAGAGGACTTTGATTAGCCAAAATGTGCTCTAATCCACCCCCAACAGAGTCACTGTATTCTCCAAAACATTCCTGTCCCATTTCTGTACATTCAGGCCTGACAGTGAATGATTCTAGACCAGAGGATGGATTGGTTGATTTTGTATCTGTCAAAAGTGTGTCGCTATGTTGTTCTACAGAGGTGCCTGGAACAGATTCAGGGTTCAGTGCTTTTTCAACACCACAAGCAGTGTGCTTTAATAGGTCTGGTTTAGAGGGAAATGTTTTTTCAGGGGTGGGATCAGTGGTTTGAGAGCTGCAGGGATTGGCTGGACTGTCCGGTCTGTCCATCTCTCCTTGTGGTGGAACGTGCTCCTGCAGGTCAGAGCAGCGAATGAAGTAGGAAAGAATATACAAGACTCGCTGCACCAGTTCCCTTCTGCGTCCCACAACCACTGTTCGACACACTCTCACTGGAGAGCCCAAAGCACCATACAGATCACCTAAACAAACAATATAATACAGTAATAAGCCTGGTGAAAAGTAAATAAAAACAAATGCATGTTCCTTTTAAGAAAGACTTTTTGAATTTGAAAGTTCAAATAAGTCAAGTCCTTTGAGGAAATGAAATCACAGTGAAAATGAAACTGCAAGTGGACCAGAGGTCACAGGACCTGTCAATCTCAAAAAATGTAAATATAAAAACTTGAAATGCTTAGCTCAATGTTTCCTTCTCCCACATTCATTTGTCAGCCAATAAGATATAATATAATGATATATTGATTGATTCAATGCTTGAATCGGATTGGCTGACAAATAAAAGTGGGAGAATTATAAATAAATATTTCAAACACACAAACATATACATATATATATATATGAAGGATGAAAAAATTATGTTTATGTTATTATTTTTCTGTTTTATTGTGTTAGCTGTTTTTTTTAACCGCTGCAATTTGATTGAGATTAATTGGAACGCACAGTGACTCAGAATTAAACCGAGAATTTTTAAAAACTGAGTTATAAATTCTTTGCAAATGAATTTATATCTGCTATAAATCTTTCATAATATTATTTCTATTTCTTGAGTATTTTTAAACCTAAGTGTTAAATATGAAGCATTTTGCACTGCTGCCACACTCACGATTAACTTAATATGATGAATATTAACTTTTCAATCATGTCCTTCTTAAAAAGATAAAATGTATTAATTTCATGCAATGCAATGTCCAGTGTGCCATAGACATTCCTGCTTGAATACTGTATACACAGGGCTACGCATTTAGATCTCATTTGCATTCTTACCTAACTGAGCCCACATTGGGTTGTATGGGTGAGATTTTGCCAAAAGATCCACTGTCTGAGAGGCCGGTTTCTGGCAGGCAGTTTTGATGGGTGGCAGGCTGCTAGGAATAACCGTAGGAACCCAGGCTAAGTGATGCGTAAGAACAGCAGTAAGGAGAGACGAGAGAAACCTAGAGGAAAATGAAAGGAATATTTCAGAAGTTTCCATTCAGAACTCAAGATAAGGCAATCAAGAGGAAGTTACTCATGATGACTGGCTGTCACACAGACACACCTGGCCAATTGTGTTTCCTGACACGCTTAGGATCAGTGATGGTGATGGAAACAAATAACTGATTTTCCAATTATCCCATTGATAACACAGTACTAGCGAAAGAACAGGGTTAAAGATTTGAAGTAATATGTTTAGTTGAAAGGTTAAAGATCACTGACTGGCTCTTGGCTCCATGGTCCATCAGCAAACTCATCTCCTTTAGGAAGCGCTGACACAGCAGGTTTCGCTCGGTACTCTGGGATATCATGGAAAGCCAGACTGGCTCGCTGATGCGGGGAGCCATGTACAGGTTCCACACCGTCATCCTAAAGACAACAGAGAACCAGAGGAGAGTCAAACCAAAGCTTGAACTGGCTCTTATGACTCATGACTCTCAAACTTGAAGTTGGTCAAGAATCGTAAAGGAAGTTCAATACTGTAAGGGGCACCAAGATAAATTTTTCTCCTGTAGTTTTAAAGTGGCAAAACAAGCAAACACATTTAATATTACTATAATGTTTTTCATTCAAATGCCATTTAGCCTTGAACTTTCCTATCTGAAGTTTAAGAGATCAAATGTACACAAGATTTACGCACCTGAACTCTCCCAGGGCTTCCATCACTCGACAGAGATAGACCTGTACTCGCTGACTGGACTCTGCTATCCTTCTGCACAAAATCATTGCCTGAAAAACAAACCAACAGTTTAAACATTGTAGTTTAAAGTTTAAATATGTAATAAAAAACTACCTATCATAATTTTAATTCAGAAATTATTATTTTTAGCATAAATATCAATGGATCTACAAGTATAATATATATTATATAAGGACTGTAGAGAGCATGTCATTTGCAAAATCTGGAAATATTAACCAATTTAGAAATCCTGACCAGAACAAGAGAAAAAAAATGATGAATGTTTACCCTAGATTTTGCATTATAGCTGTACAGAAATGTTTGATATGACCCACCCATATAAACAGAACAAGTGGTAAAAAATTTACTTAAAAAAAATAAATTTTAAAGCAGCAGTCCATAAGTTTTGGCACTTTAGCAGATAATAAACATCTTGCGGAAGAACATTGTGGGCAGAGCTACTTCTCTCCTTTTTTCTTTTGTACATTTTGAACACAAAAAGTTACAGGCAGCACTTTAAATTCTGATGACAAATTTAATAAATTAATATAAAATAACATTTGCGAATGCACTGCGATGCATCGTTGAATTGATTAGTTTGGTCAAAATATTTGCCGAAACATTTGAATCGATTTGTTTGGTTTATATGACTAAATTATGCTGCACTTCCACACACACCCTCTCGATGGCAGTCTTGAGTTTGTTCATGTGAGACTCGAACAGAGGAAAATGGGAGAAGAAAAACTCCTGAAAATTGTGGTTTTCCTCTTCTCTCTCTGGCAGGCTGATGATGATGCTGATGGCAATCTTCTTCCTCCGGATCATCGCAGGGTTGGAGCTGCAGCTCTCGTCAGACAAGTTGAACATTTCTTCAGTGTTCCTGATGCACAAACATACACAAAAAACATATCTAACATATATGCCCTATGTATTCTTCATCTCTCTCTTACGCATACAAATATTTATGCTTACCAGCGAGGCATGGGGCCATACTGAAGACTAGTGGCCTGGCTACGGAGCCATCGCCGTTGATAACTGCTGGCACAGCCACTACTGAAGGAGGATCCAGGTGATGGCAGAGGAGTGGCCAACAGACTGCTCAGAGATGCTGCAGAATGGAAAAGTTAAGAGTTCACAGGCAAAACCAGTACTAATATTCCATGTATGTGCCCAACACAACTTATCTGTTTTTCAAACAGATTTTGTGAAATTTTGCATCACATCACTTGCTCATGTGGCATCAGAATGAGTGTCGAACAGCTGAACATCCCACAAGTAACCCACACAATTTCAATCCATCAATTAACATCTTGTTTCTTACAAACAGTATGTTTACAGTAAGTAGCCGTAAGTCTGCAACAAGGCTTTCTCCAATGAAGTTTCACTGGAGAAAGCAATATAATCGATTTTTTAAATATGTCTCATATGCTCACCAAGGCTGCATAATTTCTGCATGTATTTGAAACAGACATCCTTGCTAAATAAAAATATACATTTATTAAAACGTATAAATTCTTACTAATCCCAATCCTTTGAATGGTAACGTATGGGAAGCATTTACTTGCCATGCTTTTTAACAATCTGAATCTGCATTGAGCATGTTCTGACCTTGTCCTTTATAAATTTGCGTGTACCTGAGCGAGCTATGCCACTGTCTCCATCTTCACTGTGTCCTCTGCTTGGCATGTCTACTGGATTACTGTGGGCTAAAAAAAAAGAGAGTCATTACATCCTCACATTCAACCAGATTCTGAAGAAGTGTCTCAGCATTGCTTCACGTCGTGGATGATTTGATGAAGGTGTTGGGTTCCCAAGCCGGTTCCAAAAGAGGCATGCATGTTAGTATCCCACACAAACACACACACCAAACACCTGCAAAAGTGTGCAACCATCTGAAAGCAGTTAACCCCATAACCTAGAAACCTCGCAGTCTTATCTGTAAAAATTATGCTGACCCACAATGGCGCTGACGCCGTTCACACTTGGTGCTAACATCCATTTCGGTGACCCAATCAAGTATATGCTGCTAAATACAGATGTGAATAGGGTACAAAATATTTCAGAACCCGATCACAGAAGATGCATATTAGTTGTAGCTGAAAACACTCTGTCTTAGCTGTTGTGACCGCATCACCAGAGTGTTAAAACCAGGTGTAAAAAAGGCCCAGAGGCAGAGAAAGTGCATTATGTGAGGTGCCCAAAATCAGATAGACCACACAGCAAAAAAAAACGTGTGCATGTGATATCAACACATGCTCACGCGGCTTCAGCATTCCACACAAACCTGCAAAGAAAGATGCGCTCCGAGCCAGGCAGAGCAGAGGAGAGCTAGGTACGCGGCAAACTCCTGAAAAGAGGAGTGGTATATGGCCATGTTGAGAAACAGTATGTTTGGATGAAAGTCAGAGAAAGACTTAAAATAAACAGATGACATTCCAAAACCAAGTGAACTACCATGCTGCTTACTAAGGCAGCATCCTAACCAAAATGGAACCTTATTAGGAACCAGTTTGGAAAACTTAATGCTCACACTAACAAGTGTGCTGCAAGGATGATGTATTTTGAGTTAAATTTAACAGCTTTTAAAATACATCAGTTACATCGTTTACCAGTTATACTATTTACCCTTTACTGATGCTTTTACTTGTTTTGTTAAAGGCACTTGCTTACAAGAGTCTAAATGAGACTACAAATGTTATCAGGGACATTAAACATCAGCACACCAAAACAGAAACTCATCTGCTCAATATAGTCTGCTTTCACAGTTTTTATAAATCACACTCTTGCAAACTACTATAACGCAGTTTTTCAGTAGAAATGTTTTTAAAATACACACAGAAAGAGTTTTTTACTTCTGGCATTTGTTACATTTAAAGGCATAGTACCAAAAATAAATAATAATAATTTCCAAGCTTTATAATGGCATTAGTCCAGATTTTGAAGCAAAATAAAGCACATCCGTCAATCATAAAATGCTCCAGGGGGTTGAATAAAGGCCTTCTGAAGTGATTCAATGCATTATCGTAAAAAAAAAAAATCCTTTTTACTTTAACTTTAACAATACTAAGTATTGTACCTGCATTTACAAGAGAGAGGCGTACCAGCAGATGACTTTTGCGTATCACTATAAATTAGTTTTTTTTGTAATTTAGCTCTTCATAAAGAATTCTGCTGTTAAGCCATTATTTAGAATACAAGTTCTTATTATTATGGTATTATTGAGCTTGGTACAGTGTATTCTGGGACTGTTCTCTTTGTAAAAAGTACATGGAATCCTGCTTTAAAGAGCATTAGTAAGATACCTACCTTTCAGAACAGCCTTAGTGTCAGTAGTAAAGCTATGAGACTTTAAAATGCTGCCGCAGGCACTTGGCAGGTCACTAGGTTTTGTAGAAGAGTGCGCAAAAATGAGAAAGGAGGAAGAAGTGTTTGCACATATTTTACCTATGCTGCTGGTGTGACTCGGAAACGTTTGGCTCATTGACTCAAAACTGTCTTGCAGCCTGTGAGAGATAAAATTGAGATAATGAGAGATAGAGAGCTGACTCGTGTAGCAGCAGATCTTAGATGAAAGGAAACATGACACATACGTATTTGTACTTCCAGAGGTGCTGCTTCCAAACCGGGTAGAAAAAACCTTACTGACCATCAGCTGTGGTGGAGACCTGTCACATACAGAGCAACACAGTGTTAACAAACACATATGTTTCTGATTCCTGCTAAATAAATTATATTTGCACAAAATACTTACCGAATGTGGTGAATTTTAAGAGTTGAGCCCTTATAACTCATGGAAACTGAGCCAAACATCATTTCTCCAAGCATGTTGACATCTGAAGCCGGTCTGGTATACTAAACATACATGCATACCCATAAACACTCAGTATATAACGTTTTCTGAACGATGAAGTGCCATGTTAGGTGGTAAAACACAGACCTGATATGTAGGAGGCTTGTCTTTCTCGCTTGCTTGGCTGCCGATGTGGCAAGCACCACTCCGGTTGGAGGGAGTTTTGGTTTCATCTGGAGTCTATGAGATAAAAGAAACACTCAAATGGATTTTTCCAGGTCATTACCAAATCAATTCGATTATAAAATCTATTTGAGTGAATTAAATGTGTACTATTTATACATATTTAAGGACAAATATCAGTAAGTTTGAGGTCAGTAAGATTTTTTTTTCTTAGAAATTAATACATTTGTTTAGTAAGAAGGCATTAAGGGGCAGTTTCCCGAACAGGGTTTAAGACCAGTCCTAGATTAAAATAAATGTTAAGAGCTGTCTAAACTGGAAAAGGCTTGCACTGAGATATCTTAAAATACTTCATTGCCATTGTTTGGTCTTAAAATGCTCACAGATAATGCATTTGTGTGAGACATGTTTCTAAAAATTCTTAAATGTCCTAAATTAGCAAAGGTCTAGTCCTCGCTTAATCTAATTCCTATCCGGGAAACCGGCCCTAAATGTATAAAAAGTGGCAGTAAAGATGTTTTAATTGTTATAAAAAATGACTTTAAAAATAAATATATGCATTTTGTTTTGTTAACATAAGAGACTTTTTAAAAACATTTACAAAACAATTTTTCAACCATAAACCTTTGACAAATAGTGTACTTTTCTCAATATCTCTGTACAAATGAGTTGAAAATTCAATCAAGTGATCATAAAGAAAAATATTAAATAACATTTCCACTTGATTATATTTATCTGCAGGTCAAAACACTATATAACTATTTGAGCAAATAATGCTAATACAAACATTAGAAACTGTATGAAAGTGTTTGCACCAGCAATATTTGCACCACCATAAGACACAATTCAATAGCAACACGCGCACACACACTGTTATTCTGTCTCTCTCTCTTTGTGACAAAAGCTGAAGAGCTGAATAAACAGACCAATCATGTGACAACTTACTGACAATAAATCACACTCTGTCCAGAGAGAGCTAGACGACATTCAATAACAACTGTCTACATGGATGAGTATAGATGGGTTGACATTCAGCTTTAATTGAATATTACTATAGTGAAAATACATTATGCACACTGTGAAGGAAATAGACTTGGTTTTTACCGATTTTTTCCTTCACATGTGACCTGAGAACCATCTTCTTTGTTAATAGTCTTTTTTAAAGTCTTGTGACACTATCATAAAACGAGCTGCACAGAAACCATCAAAGTCGAACCACTGTGATGACAGACCTAAAAAAACTTGAGCCGAACATTCCTAATGATGGGATTCTTCAGAAGCACATGCGGAGCTGCTACACAGTCAGGATCAATTCAAGGTTTTTCACATTTATTATTATAGAATCTGTTTTATGTATTCCTTATTATCCCAGTCTTATTATCTTAGTCTGATGTATGAAGGATTTATAAAATCCTAAATACATGACTCCCTTAAAACATCCTTACCATAAAAATGGTGTGTGTGTGTGTGTGTGTGTGTGTATTCAACTAAACTTCATATTAAATCAATATGAACCAATCCAAGATACAACCCACACACACACACACACACACACACACACACACGAGAGTTAAATGCTTTGACCCAGTTAGCTGAGCAGTCACACCTGTCATGAGATCCTAGCAAGCTGGATTACAGAGCATGTGACTCCTCCCAAAACAGTGCTCATAGACACCCCCACACATACTCACACACACCACATTAGCAACTTACCGGCTCGGATGCATCCAGTTTATGTATTGCTTTGGAGTCAAAGAGAACCTGGCGCCCTCTTCTCTCACAGTCTTGATACACAATCAGTCTGATCTGAGCTAGATCAAACTCAGCAGATGCCCAACTAAAAGAGAAAGAAACACCTGTCATTGAAAAGGGAATAATAATACTTACTCTAAAACTTTTATGGTCTATCACTAAAAAAAAAACTATGAGCCAAAAACCGGCTTCTGGTAATGTGAATATGAAACTTTAACTTCTAATCTATACCACATTAAATAAATGCAAAACAAATAAACTGGAAATAGTTCAATTAAATAGTTTTTTTTAATATATATATTTTGGTTTTGAAAGGTGTCGATCAAAAAAAGACACGCTTAATATATTTTTTCAAATGTAATTTATTCCTAAGATGTCAAATTTTTAGCAGTCATTACTCCAGTCTTCAGTGTTACATGATCCTCATTTTCTGCTCAAGAAACATTACTTATTATTAAAAACTGTGACACGTTCTTTCTGGATTCTACGATTATTTTGAAATATAAATTGTGTGTTAAAATCTTTATCATCATTTTTGGTCAACTTACTCCATTCTTGAAATAAAAAAAAAGTGATTTCCTTTCTTTTCTTTCTTTGGATTGCAGACCCCAAACTTTTAAACAGTTGTGTAAATTTAGTTTTTTTCCTCACACAAACTAGTGTATGGCTTCGGAACACTTGGAATATAGCACATGACTCGTTTGCACTATATTTATAGTGCTATATTTGTAATTTCTGAGCTTGGTGCTCCCTGTCCATCCCTCACTAACATTGCATGTAAAAGAGAAGCATGAACATTCTTCAAAACGTCTTTTTTGTGTTGCACAGAAAAAAATTCAAAAAGACATGAGCATGAGTAAACAATGACACCCTAATTTTTCGGACAAACTGTTCCTTTCATCAAAATGCAAAAACATTCAATAAAGCAATGCATATTTAATTGTATCACTGCAAAAATACATTTCTTCTCATGAATAGACATACCCTACCTGCTTTCCATCCTGGTGTATGATAAAGTGATCAGACACTCATTTCTAGACTCCAAGGACTACATATATATCCAAAATAGGTATGAATAACAATCACAAGATGCCCGAAACTGGCCAAGAGAGCGGCGGAAGGCACGGAAAGTGGACCGTTCACACAGTTGCATGTTTCTTGTATTAAACATCAGAAAATCACCACAATCTAACAACAAAAAACTCAGGCACACAGTCTCCATCTCCGCTTGACTGAGCTCTGAGTGCACAAGTCACACACACACACACGGTGTCGGCAGCGCCCCTTCTTTCTGATTGCGTAGATGATGCAGTGTGTTTGTTATATCAGTGTCTATGTGTGAGTTAGCAATAACTATGTGCCTGTTTCCATTGAGTGTATGGACTTTGTATATGAACCGCTTCATGTTAATGTGTGTGTGTGTGTGTTAGATGATATGTTGATCAGTCTTTTCTAACACAGCTGCTGAACAATACACTGCTATGCACAGGCTCTCTTTATCCTTTACACACACACACATTTACACACATTGAGGGTACAGACTCTCTTTATCCTCTCCTACTGAGACTTTGCGTGAGTGTGTGCGTGCCAGTATATAAGAGAGAGACAGAGGGATAGAGGGAAAGAGAGCGACAAAAACACTTTCTTGGGGTGGTACTGCCACTACACACTGACAAACACACAGACCCTAGAAATGATATTAGTGAGGACTAGTGAGAAACAATGTTTTTTTATACTAAAATAATCCTATATCCTAAACAGAAACTAATTTGCATTATTAGAGTTGTCAATTATAAGCCTTTCAAAAAGTGAAAACCAGTTCAAATATCCTCACAGATCAAGTTTCACATACTTGTAAGGACATTTCCAAACATTTGACCCTATATGTAAAGTCAAACCCATACACACACACTCTCCAAATAGTGATCCATTTTCAAAAAAGCTAAGAACAATGCTTCGTAATAAATCAGACTTTATGATGCATCCTTTTTGGGATTTTCCTGATACTTCAGGTCACATGAACAGCAACCGCTGTGTCATATGATCAGTGTAGTACACACATACACACACTGATTGACAGATCGAACCATTTCAGATGGGCTGATTCAAATTTGTCAACACTCATTCACAAATTTTACATATGCACCACTCCTTGCTAAATATTTGGATCATGCTTTTACCCAGCATTAAGTGTAGAAAAATGCTATTTCTATTTCATTCATTTGCCATTTTTCCAGTATTGTTCCCTCAAAAAAAACAATCAGTGTAGAAAATCCCCCCCAAAGCCCTCATGCAAGGGTCAGACATCAAGCAGTTCCAGCAGCAGTTGAAGAAAACAGTAAAAGAAATATAATAAAAAAAACAAAACAAATGCACATGGTTTATACCAAACATTTTCTAGCATGTTCATGTCCACATTACTGCTTCAAAATCTAGCAGCACGCGAAGTAGCAAGTTTAACGGAAATATTTAATTTGTTAAAATAAAATATAAATTATTTAAATGTACTGTTTAATGCTGCACAGAGGTGGCATATGAAAAACAAAGAAATTGCAGAAATAAAGTTCAAAGAGATGAAAGAAATTAACGTTTTGTTTTAAAATTAATGTATGTAAATTATAAACAAAGATATAATAATAATAGATTACATTTTATGTTTACTTAAAAATGTATATAATGAAAATAATATAAACACACATATATATATATACATAAATAACTTCTATTTTAAAAAGTATGCATTCACTTATCAAATGATTTATTATTATGATTAAATATATGTAATTAATTTAAGGCTGCTCTGATGCCGCAGTTTATTTAGACATTAACAGCGCCAAATCATAACTCTGATATTGGTGGCTAAGGTCACAGCTGCATTTTGTAGTACACATTTTATTTTAGTTATTTTTTAACATAAAATTTGAAAAGGTCACAGAGCCTGTTCAAAACAGCTTTAAATCAGATGTGTAACAATGCTTCATGAACTGCATCATTACATGTACACAAAATACTTGGAGCAGATTCCTTTCATAAGCAAACTAAAAGGTTCCCGCTTTTGTATAGTGGCCCATGCACACACACACACACACACACACACACACTCGCTCACTCAGTGTACCTGTTCCATGAAGCATTCTCTGGAATGAACAACCACCTTGCAGTGTTTTTCTTGCGACTCTTAATCTTCATCTTCACAGATATTCCTCTCAGTACACTACAGAGAGTGTGCGTGTATACATACGTGCACACATAAACTAGTTCTCACTTTGTATAAACTCAAAAGAGGACAACAGAATGATGGGGAGCTTCAGATGAAGTGACAGAAGAGAGAGAGCGTGAGAGATTTTTGGGCAGCATGTGTTCAAAGACTGAGGGGTTTCTACTTCTATCTATCTGATGACTGACTGAATACAGCTCAAACGTCACATGACACACACACACACACACACCCTCTCACAAAGCATGTGATCCAAACACAGTCATAGGACACTCTCACTGGCAAAAGTTGCACACCTCAGCAAACAAACTAACATATTCCCTTTGCTAACACTAAGCAAGCATGTTGCAACAAATAATCAGTCAGTCATATGCTTCCCTCCCCCTACAAAGAGAGATGCAAAGGTTCACTGTGGAATCATTCCTTTAAAAAAATCATAGCAGTAGTTTATTAAAAGCAGATTTATTTTACATTACAGACATTTTGTGATCACCTGATGATCTGAACAGTACTGGTTTTATCTAATAATAAAGGGTTTCTGAGAAATATTTTACATCTGGAATAGGGCTGGGCGATATATATCGAACGATATATTATGCGCATCTCATCAGTAAAGCCGGTTCTTTGATTAGCGCTAAATTTCCGTCAGCTGTTTTCAAAAGGAAAATCGTTCGATATATATCGCCCAGCCCTAACACAGTGGAAGTGGGCTCAGGCCTCGGAGTGTCCAAAATAAAGTGTCCAAACTAAAGAAAGGAAACCGGTGTCCTCGTCGTGCTGCAGGGGTAATGAAGGTCAGGCAGTGTTCGAGGGGAAAAGGTCCAGGTAAGGGGCGGAGTCCCGCAGGCGCACACACTCCCCTCTCAGATCCAGGGTGCAAGAGACGGCGATTTCATCCTACTTGGCCCTAACGGCACTTCCAAGGGAATTTAACGACCCGGCATCCTGGCCCAACAGCCGTCTCACAGGTGCAGTTCTCGTCTTATTATTATTCCTTTGAAATCAAAGATAATTAGTGAGCCTCTGATACATTAGTGGGGATGATTTTTCAATAATTCTTTCTGCAGATTACATTATGGTGAAAACAAGTAACTATATTTGTGAGTAAGGCATGCATATTATTTTCAATCAATTTGTTCTAAAGCACATTCTCGTTCAGAAACAGAATAAGTGGCAAACTAGCATACCACCCTTAATTCGTTTTTAATAAATTTAAACAGCAGAGATAAATAGAGTAGCATGTCTTTACAAACAAATAATCGAACCATTCACTATTCGTTCAACAGTGCCGATTCATTCAGGAAGTAAATACTGCTATTTACTAAAAGTCATTGTAGATATTTATGACTTTCTTTTTTTTTTTTTTTGACAAACACAGTCGGAGTTTTAAAAAAGATTATCCTGGCTCTTTCAAACTGGCTGATTGAATGCAGAGTTCCTTCTTCTTCTTTGTATTTTAATAGCCAAGTTCTTGACTGGCTTCTGACTGGAGTCTGAATGGAGTCACAGGTCAGCCAAGAAGCTAGAACTCAGTGCTCTAGCCAACAGGTGGCGATAATGCACCTTGAAGCTGTATGTCAACCGCCATTAAAATACAATAAAGAAGAAGGAACTTGGGGCTTAGTCAGTTATTTACATTATAATTTTAAAACTTAGCTAGCTTCAAAATATTTACCAGCATTACGCTTGGAAGAGACAGGATAAAAAAAAACTGTGTCTGTCTGAAAAAAGAAAGTCATATAAACCTAGGATGGTGAACTATTCCTTTAATTTCTTGTATGCAAAAGGCAGAAGACCAACAAAGCTGTATTCTTTTGGGAAAATAAGTAAAATGAAAGCCTTTACATTAGACAGTTAAAGGGAAAGCTCTATAAAAATATAGAAAATTCTGCCTTTGTTTACTCCTACTTTCTGTCTTCTGTTGAACACAAAAGAAGAAATGTTGAAAAATATGTGCAACCAAACAGTTATTGATTTCCATCGACATCTATAGTTGTTGCTGTTGTTGTTTCTGTCACGCACAACTGTTTGAATAACACAATTCATAAAAAATTATTCTTTTTTATTCAAAAGAAGAAAAAAACTAATACAGGGTTTGTAAATGATGACAGAATTTTCTTTTTTACTCCTTTAAAACCTTTATAATTATACTGAATTTTTTTTAGGAAGCATATATGTATATATTTAGAAAGCATACATATAGACCTAGGTGTTAGATACAGCCTTTTTAAAAAGGGACATTTCTATATCAGATCTATATTTGCTTTGCTGCCTAAATGAGAATTGATAATTTACAAAGTTGCACAGAAGTACATAAATCTGGCCTCCAGCTCTGAAGGGTTTTCTGCAGCTTCCCATTCCAGTCGTCACGCTCACCACTGACCCACTTGTCTGCTCTTTGATGATAGATTTATAGGGATGAGTTGGCAGGGGACATCGGGCGTCTGTCATATCAGCTCAGTGTCTGACTCAGATCTCGTTTCATTAAATGGCTCTAATCTCTGCAGTCCATGAAGCAGCTGTGAGTTCTGGCTCTGCTCCATACCAGCTCCACCTTGTGCCACCGGGCCATGGCACCACCTCTCCCCGCAAGTCCCTACTGTCAGACCAAATGCAGGATATAGGGAGAGAGAGGGTGAGAGAGATAGGCGGTGTGCTAAACTGAATATATAGTGTATAGTGGGAGGGAGAGAGATGAATAGAGTGAGAAAAAGAGGTAGGGAGCGGGGGCGTAATGCACCTTTTTCTTTAAAGGGGCACCGCTGGCGGTCCTACTCTGTTAGTCCTCTTAATGAGGTCAGACATGAGCTTTATAAAAATGCTTTAATGTAAAAATGAAAGGGAAGGATGCTTTAGAAATGCATAGATATTTACACAGATAGTAAAGAAATAATTATATTGTTTACTTTTTTTATAGTTTATTTTTGAATTAATAAACTATATTTTTATATACATACACCTTGAGACATGCATGAAAATACATAAAAAAAATAAATATAAATTTAAAGTGGTATGCATTTACACAAATATTATACAAATTAAAAAAATCTTTTTATTTATTAAATTAATTTTGGTAATTTTATTCAAAAGTGTACACACACTTTGTGTGTGTGTGTGTGTGTTTACAGTAGTTAACTATTTAAATATATACGTAAATATATAGTTTCTATAGTTTTTAACTATTTATCATTACTAAGAAGTATTATCTCCTGGAATAAGGAGATAAAGCAATTTTTAATGTGTTTCTTTATGGTTTCTGTCCTGTATGATTGTTCTGCATTAATGTTTATACAAAAAACAGTTTTCTTTATAAAGCATTTCATGCTTATTTCAACTTCACATCTAATTTGTTTAAATTCAAACATCATTATGCCATAAATATGGTGATGTATAAGTATAATCAATCCATTACCATCAGTTTGACTCATTTGGTCTGATTTTTAGATTTAGTTTGTTATTATAAAAAAAAAAAATAAAAAAAAAAAATACCTTCAGATATTTTATCCTCTGGCATTATTTCGAAAGAACAGCTTTACACAGTATTCAATAGCGCTCCAAAGTATTGCAATATTTGTTTTGTATTTTCTCTCCTCTGAGAAAGCAAAGGAGTATGTGTATATAATATTACTAATGCATTGGGAATGTGGAGCTTTGTTACCATGTAAATAAAGCTATTTCAATCTAGAGAGAGAAATAGAAATGGAGTGAGTGAGAAATAAAAAGACGGAGTCGGAGAGATATAGGAGTAATATGAAGAGTGAGATGAGGGAGTCCATTACTCATCATCAGGCCTGCAGCCTCTCTTGCAGGTCTCTTTTGTAGCGTGTTATTGTTGTGAGGGATTTGAAGTTTGTCCAGGCGGCTGATGCAGGTTTTTTAGATGTGGAGAGTGCAGCGCTGTACTTTAGAAGCTTTCAGGTGTGAGTGTGTTTGTGTGCGTGTATATAATTGTGTATGTGGGTTTTTTTTTTGTGGTGATTTGGCCTCGGCAGGTCAGCTATCAGCTCTCTGCAGCCCTTTTAGCTCCCTTTGATTTATTCTGTTGTGAGGGCTCTCCCCCTCTCTCGCCTCGCTCTGCCCCTGGACTCCCAGAGGTCACCTTTTGGAAGATTTCAGCCTCAATTTTCTGCACCCTTTAAAATGCACATCTAGGCATGTTCACTCAGCCACAGACGGCGAATTGCTCAGTGAGAGGAAATTTAGACAAGAAGGAAGAAGCGCAAAAGCGAGAAAGAGAAATGGGACATCGGTTCATTATTCAATCCATTTTACAAAAAGAAACTGTTAGGCTTCTGATTAATGAAAAGCAATGGGAGAAGGATACAATGAAGACTGATGAGCTCTACGTGTTTGTATAAAACCGAATACTGAAGACTTAATGTCTCGTAAGTGACAGTTAGAGACTGAATTTCAGACTGAATGATGCCTTTTATTTATTTTAAAGATACATCCGAACCAAAATGAGGTTAATTTAGTTTGGTACAATAAATGTTGCATTATACAAACAAACAGGAAATAAATAAAAAGGGAATAGAAATAAAAGCTTTGTGTAAAATGAAGTGATTAGGTCACTTTTATCTTTTTTATTTATTTAGTTTTTCAGCGTTTCACTCAAATTACAATGCTGGTAATATAATTATGCAATAAGAAGTTTTGTAAATAAATAAATTAATTAATTAATTAATTAATAAAATGTGTGTGTGTCCGTATTTTTTGTTTGTTAAAGTTTCTTATGCTTGCAAAAAAATAAAAAATTTTCCTATATAAATATGTTTAAAAGTGTCATTTGTTCTGTGACTGCAAAGCTGAATTTATTCCAGCCTTCTGTGTACAATTATCTTTCAGAAATCAATCTAACATTGATTTTTGTGATCATCTGCTGCTTAGAGCACATTTTCTCTTTGTTGAAAAGAACACGTCAAATGTAATTGTTTGGTAACAATGTAAAGGGCTTTATTTCCCTCAAGGACTTTAGATCGATTTAACACATCCTTGCTAAATAAAAATATTCTTGTATATTTCTTTAAAATATATATAATATATATAATATATGGCATATAAGACGTACATTCATATCTCATTTTGCTTAATACAAGGTTTATCTGTGGTTTTATGAATGAGTTTTTTGGGGGGAGGATGGTTGTTGATTTTGCACAGCTTGACGACTGCTTGTCTTGGATTAAGTTCAACAGAGGATTGATTGCATTGTAGTGAAGTTTAGCGCAGATTGTCATGCCAGATTGGTACCTTGTTCCGTAGGATCAATGTGAAATTTGTTTGGAGATTAGATTTAGTTTTTCTGCAGAGTATCACAACAGTCCCACCAGGTATTTTTCATTGCAGGCCTCTCTTTTCATCAGTGTGTTCCTATTATCACCAGACCAAACATCCAGGGCTCAATGTGAGCTTAATCTACATCTGATGTTTACTTCAGCTAGGCTTAGACAACTTTGCGTACTTTTCTGTCGTCTCCGATGAATGAATCTAGGAGTATTAGTCTCTCAGTTTTTATTTAACCAACATTATTACCAACTTATTAAAATATTATAATAAGGGTGAAACAAAGTTAGATAGATGCTACCACGTATGAAAACTCGCTAGTGACTGGCCACTTGAATCAAATGAAATGACAAATAGCTTTTCTCAACACATTTGCTAAGAAGAATAGATGACAGTGCTCTAGCTAGTGTCATTATTATAAATATTCCCTTTTCGCTCAGGCAGACAAACCTAATGGAGAAAGAGAATCAATATTTCTGTGAAATGTCAGCTTTGACTTGTCTTTGTGAGAGGCTCTGACTATTTGTCTTGTAGATTGCATAAACAAAAGAGGAGTGACTGATGTGTGTTGCGTGTTCAATATGGATTTTAATGGTTTCTTTATGGAAACAAGAAGAATCTTTAATTGATATGTTGGGAAATATATAATGCAAGCAGCACATTTCAGTGGATTTTCTTTGTGCCTTTTGAAAGTGACTGTCAGAATGTGCTTGGTTTTTGACAATCGTTCTTGACAAAATATTGTAATATTGAGGGTTTTTTATTTTGTGGTGAAATGACGGGCAGCGCAGGCGTGAATGGAAGGAAAAAGATGCCGACGATGAAATTCTGTCCTTGTGTTTAGATCAGCTTAACCCAAATCACACTATGGTTGTTTTGAATAAATGAAGCACCTGGAGCAAAACGATAAGAAGATGATTAATCTTCAGGGAAACTTTAGAGGGAAAATATTTTTAAATGAAAGAAAAATTGCTGCGTGAACTACTTTTCTTGCTGAGTAATATCTCCGGAGACGACTTCAACAGCAGAATTGGAAATTTCCTCCATCTCTAATTGAAAAGATCCTCAACTCTCCTCGGTTCTGTATCCAAATGAACTCTGCCTTCATTTCTGTTTCTAAAATCATTATTCAGCTTTCATAATAGACCACCCACCCTTTATTTATACATATTTTTTCCCTATAACCCTGCCCTTGTTTTCATGTTGTCAAGATTTGCCTTCCACTGCAATTTCCCTGCCGTTATTCAGCCGCGTTGCATAAAACCAATTTCTGGTGGGGCGTGCGAGGGGATTGTAGTGATAATGAAAAAGAGACTGGCTGAGGTGAATGTTAAAACGAGATAAGCGCCGACATGGAGAGTGTGTGAATGCCCTGTTGGCAGGAAGGTCAGAGTCACACCCCCAACCCCCTTGACTCTTTGTTCCTCCCACATGTTGAGAACAACAGCAGGGTAATTGTATGCCGATAAAGTCTGTGACATAAGTGTGATGCACACATTACAAGCACGAAGACACCCATAGTGGCAGGGCTGAATGGTCAATACAATAGAATATTTCCTTTTTGATAGCTAAGAAACACATTAGGTGACAGAACATGTGTTACCAAGCTTTATTGCACATTTGCATTTGAATTTGATGCAGGTTGGGTTATTGCAGGAGTACCAGAGGAAAATATTATGGGTTAGTGCTTGCTCTTTCATAGCTTGGGAGACTTAAAGTCGTGGAAATTCACTGTCTGTTATCTAAATGCCTGTTGTTGATGTCACTGTGATACATTTATTAATTCATGCATATAATAATAACCTGGTAATTTGGGATTTTTTTAACAACTTGATCTTGTTTTTAACAAATTTGAAAAAATAATTTTAAGTGAATGAAAACGTCCTGCAAGGTTTTAATTCTGAAAGTGCACTGTGTATAAAGAATACACATTGTTGTCTCTCAAATGAAAGAATCGACTCTAAATCGAAACAAGTCTTCCCAAGCCGATTCCTGTTGATTGGTCTGAATGAAAAAGCAAATTCATTCTTTGCCACTAGGTGCCGCTTTTAAAGCATTAAAAGCTCACAATACTAGTATCAGTAGGGGTTTGGAAGAATAATACTTATAGCCATAGTTTAGATCAGGGCTGTCCAAACTCGGTCCTGGAGGGCGGGTGTCCAGCAGAGTTTAGCTCCAACTTGCCTCAACGCACCAGCATGGAAGTTTCTAACATGTCTAGTAAGAGCTTGATTACCTGCTTCAGGTGTGTTTGATTAGGGTTGGAGCTAAACTCTACAGGACACCGGCCCTCCAGGACCGAGTTTGGAAAGTCCTGGTTTAGACTTTGAAACACACAGACATAAATACATTGTATTGACAACATGTTCTTTTATGTTCCACAGAAGAAAAGGATTGTACAGGTTAACATATCTACAGTATACACAGATTATTTAATATGAAATACACATTATCTTAGTAATACCACATTCACTTATTTTGACACAACAATGTTAGACAAGATGCCTTTGAGACTGCAGTCTTTTACTCTAAGAAGCAGTAGATTTAAGCAAATCTCATTTTCTCTCTATTAAATCCTGTTTCTGTCAGGGAGAAACAATTGAGACATTAAAGAGGTGTCATTTGATTTCTTTCCTACAGGTAATGAGAGCTTTTCTGTGCTCTTGGGTTCTGTGCTCAGTCTGTCCTTACATCTTGTGAAGAATATCAGTATTCACAGGGCCTATTCATAGTGGATTATTCAGGTGCTCAAATAGAATGGAAAATAATGAGTGTCGTCTTTGTACGGCGTGACAAAAGTCTCAGCCTGTCAGTGAGCGTTAATCTCAGGGTTCCTCTTTATCTCGTCTCTGGCTTCAGGTCTGTGGCGATACAGTGCTTAAGCGTGGAAGGTCACGCAAATGACACGTGGAGGACATGTCTGATCAACTGCGGCACAATTGTCTGCATGCCGGACGAGGCTCGTCTTCCTTGGGTAATGTGCAAGGAGAGAGGTGAGCAAGATAAGGGCCGTCAGAGCCAGAGTCCATCTGCGAATTTTCGCACGGCTGTCAGATGGATTGCCTAGGTATGGCCCCTCCAGATGGCACAGATGGGTCTCTTCATCTCTCCTCTTCTACACCCGAGGCACTCCTAAATATAGCATCAGCTCCCTGATCTCTCCAGATGACCCCGTGTCTCTCCTGCCTGTTTCGACTCATCCGCACCTATGGCCCAGATCTGTACCGGCGTACGATTGCTACATCATTTCCTGTTTGCTCTTAATTACAGGCTCTAATTAGCAGCCCAAATACCAATACCACCACTGAAGTGAGACCCTTGAGCAAGGTATCATTCCCCCATCTGCTCCCTGGGCGCCACAGCATTGGCTGCCCACTGCTCCGGGTGTGTGTTCACGGTGTGTGTGCGCATGGTTGTTCACTTCTCACTGCTGTGTGTGTGCACATAGATGGGTTAAATGCAGAGCACAAATTCCTAGTATGGGAAACGTCCTTTCCTTTCCTAATTAGAGGAGATTTCCATCCTTCCTGTTATCACGGAGAAACAGAGCCATGGGAATGCAAGAGAAGAACACAGCTGAAACCGAATGAAAGAGCAGGGCTTTTGGGCTTTTTCTATTCTTATATCATGACGCGAGGGACTGTTCGACTTTTCCGTGACTTGGATTTGCATAAAAGAGAAGCTCCATGAGAATACGCTGAATGCACAAACACATCAATCAAATCCAAACAATCCACTTTAAGCTCTGCTATTGTAAACTCTGATGGGTTCAGAGTAGTACTAACTTGCTTGGCATTGGGAAAGAAAGCGAGAGAGTGCAGTTGGTGACCACTCTATATCAGATCAGTATTGTCATCTGCTGTCCTTCATGTAGGGAGAGCTTGAGGCATGTGTGACCCACATAAGGAGTGATGTGCATAGAACTGAATGCCACACACTTCACTGAGACTGTCAGTTGAGAAATACCTCACTGTGGCATTTGCTTTAGCTTGGCATCTGTAGTGTGGCATATTTTGAAGTGGCGTATATGGATGTGGGGAGTTTAGAGTAGTTGGATTTTATTTTGGACTGAAAAGCTTGAGCAGTTGGTAAGTTTCAGTATTAGGGTTGTTTCTGGAACTTTATGTGTACAAAATGACTAATAATTAATAGTTATTGGCAAGCTTGAATGTTTGTTCAAAAGTTTAGGTTCGGTACAATTATTTAAAAAAACTATTTTATATATATATATACACCAGTATTTAGTGGCAAATGATTATTCAGAAATCATTCTAATATTATGCAGATTTGATTTGATTATTTTAACATTTAACATATTTTTTTTCAGTTTTGAAGAACCTTAAACCACAAGGTTTAGGTCACATGGGTATATTAGTAGCAATAGCCTACAAACCATTGTACAGTATCGGTCAAAATGCTAAATTTTTTGTTTTATGCCAAAAGTCATTAGGACATTAAGTAAAGATCATGTTATATGAAGATATTTTCAAATTTCCTACTTTAAATATATTAAAACTTAAAGGCATTGTATATGATTTCTGGAAGCCAATGTTGATATTTGAAATCACCAAAAAAAGCATGACGTAAATGAATGTAAATATTATAATCAGCTAACTTACATGGGACGTGATTGGCGAGACAAATCTCAAAAAGAAAAATGCTGCCGCGTTCTATTTATGACGCGCTTACGTGGATTTCAAATGATTTTCAATTGTTGCTTTATCACGTCCAGTGTAACTCACCTATCAAGAACAACCTCGGTGTCCGATCGCACGCCCCCTTGAGTTTTCTCCAGCGCTGGAAAGCTAAAACGTCATTTACACGGGTCACACTTCTTGCCTTGTCGTTCAGCAGACATTTTACTCTTTTGCTTTTTATTTTTCTGTCACTCTGCTCAGCTGTTCACTTAACACTGTCTCCTCCAAGGCATGAATAGACACACCCATTACTTCTGATTGGCTACAAATTTGTTTTGCTTAAAAGTGCCTGAGTCCTTTTCTAAGGCATTTTTAAAATATCTTATACCCTACCTTTAATTTTTTGTTTATTAATATGCATTGCTAAGGATAGCATTTGGGCAACTTTAATTTTATATTATTATTACATGATTTTATTACATGTGTCCTATTACACTATATTACTGCTGATGAAAGTTGTGTCTTTTGATTATTGTCTTTTCAGGATATTGTCTTTTCAGGATATTGTCTTTTCAAAGACAAGTTGAAGTAGGGGCTGACTGGAAGAGGCACCTGTTTCAAAGTATGGTCCTTGACCTGGTATCTGTCTAGTATTTATTTGTGAATCAGGCAGTTACACTTTACGAGAAAGAGGTTATGTGTGGCAGAGACAGAAAGAAAAAACCTGTTCTCTCATTAGCTTTGAGGCATCAAAGATTATTAAAGATACGCTGCTGGACGCACGCCTACTAAAAGAGCTGAGCACATGGACATCACACAATCCCTTTATCTTATCTCTCACTTTATGTTTTGTTTGTTCATGGTCTTTTAGCCTTTTTTTGCTAGGATAGTGGCAAAGAATCAGGATATGAACCCTGTGAACACCACAGGACTTCCTGACCCACTACACCACAGCTCTGACTCTGTCCTTTTCTTTGCTTTGTTTCTCTTACTCAGATCTGAAAGGGTGACTCATATCACCTGCAAATTAAGCTTGTTTATTTATAAGGTGTCACCTCAATTATTCCAATTTTTTATTGCTGTAAACAGGAAATCAGATACAGAACAGCACAGGAAGGCAGGAGAGCAGGAGCCCTTTTTTAAACTCAGACATAGCTGGAGGGGTTTTCTGCTAATTCTCTGTTAATGTGACACAGCATGCATTTCCAGATTAATTAACCATCCGCCTGCCCTCAGAGTGCTGATACAGTGACTAGTATCAGTATGTCTCTCTTAGGCCATGTACACACACCACAGCTAAATACAACTGTCACTCCTCTGCTGAATCCTAAATCCCACTCCACACGTTAGCTTCAGTTGTTTACAGAAGTGACAATACCACATACAATTCTAGATTTGCAAAAAAATCAGGTAGTGACAACTGTATTTATATTAATCCACACGGTGTGTAGAACCATGCTGAGCGACTGGTTTTAATGCAGCGACACTCTTTTGGTCCCTGACAACTTGTCTGAGGTGCAGTGCTAAAAAAATCACAGAAACAAGGTATGTGAGGTATAAGCCTTGATTCTGTCACAAATGTTGATTCATGCTTTTCTCCACTGCAGTTTCTCCCACCAACCTTTACATACATCAACATTTGTCAGACATAAAATAAAATATACTTTGTTTGTTATAATTAGTTAAATGCTTTCAAGCATTCAGTTCATCAAAAGATCAAGAAGAAGAAAATCAGCTTGTAAAGACTGGAATATGAATGTAATATGAATTGTATGATGCTATATTAGCATTAGTTTTAATGTAGTATTATGATTATTTATTAGGTACACCTTGCTATTACCAGGTTGGACCCCTTTTGCCTTCATAGCTGAATTAATACTTCATAGCATAGATTAAACAACGTACTGGAAACATTCCTCAGAGATATTGGTCCATATTGACATAATAGCATCACACAGTTGATGCAAATCCATGATGCGAATCTATCCCAAAGGTGCTCGATCTGGTGACTGTGAAGGCCATTTGAGTACAGTGAACTCAATGTCATGTTAAAGAAACCTTTATGACATGGTGCATTATCCTGCTGGAAGTAGCCATCAGAAGATGGGTACACTGTGGTTATAAAGGGATGGTCAGCAACAATACTCAGGGAGGCTGTGGCATTGCGACAATGATCAATTAGTACTAAGGGGCCCAAAGTGTGCCAAGAAAATGTCCCCCACACCATTACACCACCACCACCAGCCTGAACCCTTGATACAAGGCAAGATCTATCCATGTTGTTGATACCAAATTCTGACGCTACCATCCAAGTGTCGCACCAAAAAATGAAACTCATCAGACCAGACAACATTTTTCCAATCTTCTATTTTCCAATTTCGGTGAGCCTGTGCGAATTGTAGCCTCAGTTCCCTGTTCTCAGCTGACAGGAGTGCCACCCTGTCTGGTCTTCTGTTGCTTTAGCCAATCTGCCTCAAGGTTTGACGTGTTGTGCATTCATGAGTTATTGTTGACTTTCAATCAGGTCGAACTACTCTGGCCATTGTCCTCTAACCTCTGGCATCAACAAGGCATTTTCATCCAAAATAGTGCTGCTCACTGGATGTTTTCCCTTTTTAGGACCATTCACCCTAGAGGTGGTTGTGCATGACAATCCCAGGAGATCAGCAGTTTCTGAAATACTCAAACCAGCCTGTCTAAATGCATTGAGTTGCCACCATGCGATTGGTTGACCAGTAATTTGCATGAACGAGCAGTTGGACAGGTGTGCCTCATAAAGTGGCTGGTGAGTGTTTATCTAAAAAGCAATGTTTCTGAAGCAAAGTTTTTGAATTAGCATAAAACAAAAGGCAATGCTAGACAGGCCACTATCATGATGTAGGAATTAAATGTTTTCTAGTGTCTGTTCAGAAACTTTCACCAGTGATCTCTTTATGCCCAAATGACAAAAAACCATTTGTTTATTATGACTAAATAATTAAGCAAATAAAAAGAAACTTAGTTATTAAAAAAATTGTGCAAATAATTAAGCACACTAAACATTACTATATAAAAACTACTACAAAATTTGAATTTGGGAAGAATATGAATGAAATGTGTTTAAATGTGAATTACTATAATGTCAATGAGAATATCATATTGATATATTTAATTTTATGGTGAAATGTGAAGTTGTTTTGAGATTAATCTAGGAACTCGGAGGCAGCGGAGGACAGATGTCATCATCAGTACCGGTGGTGAAGTCTGTGGAGATTGCACTCATGTAAAGGCCATCCCGCTCAGCCTGCAGATGTGCTGTGTAAGTCGATGATGGGTACAGTCTGCTTAACTTCAGGTCCTGGATTGTGGGGTCCAGAATCATCTCCTGTGTGAACGAAACTCATATTCAAACTGTAACAGACAATCAGTTCAAGGTAACTGCTTGGTGTGATGAGAGCGGGAGCAAACAGAGGCTATTTTATGGAGGCAAACTGTCATAACTCACACTGTTCTACGAATGTCAAAGTCTAACCTGAATGTTCTGGCCATCCGTGTAATAACTCAGCTTGTAACTGCTGACGGCTGATACAGGTGCTTTCCAAGACAAAATCGCCGTACGAGGAGTAACCTGACTTGCTTTGAGATCACGAGGACCATCGCCTTTTTTACCTGAAACACACAAAAGAAAAAAAAAAAGAAAAATAATATTTAATATTAAAATATTTAAAATAAAAAATATATATATTAAATATTAATATAAATATAAATAAATATTAATAATATTAAAAAGTTGCAAAGAACGCAGTCTTAAACCCAAGGAGATATTCCTTTAAGAGTTAAGACTCCTAAAATGCCTCATTTAAACACACCACACAAGATTTGCATAACAACGCCTAAATGTTTCCGCAAAGAAACAAGGCCAATCACATCACACTGGATAGCTGGCCAATCAGAGCACTACACTCCTTCAGAACCATAAGCTTTGTAAAAATGTATGGTTTCAGAAAGGCGGGCATAAAAGAACAACAAAAATGTACAGTATGTACAAAATAATGATGTTTTTTCAACTTTAAATTATGTAAACAAATTGCATTATACCAAATACACAAAATAATATTCTTTTTAGCAACATCATATGACCCCTTTAAGTCTTCCCCTAAAAGAAGTGAGGTTTTCAGTGAATTTTGTTTTATTTTTTCATAATTATTAAGGCAGGTGCTCACCGCTGGACGTGGTGAAGGCTGTGGTGGCTCTGGAACTGCTCTGGTCTCTCAGCTGGCTCTGAACACTTACTCTGTACCTCGTAGATGACTGCAGCGCCTGCAACTGCTCTTCTGCAGCATTTCCAGACACTCTGATGCTGATTCCAGGCCCAGGTGCTAATGAGAGGAAAAACACATGGGTGTCATTCTTGAGGAATATTGGAAAGTGTGTCAGTCTTTTCTTTTCAGTCAATGTATAAATCACATTGTAGTATCACTGATCTTAAATTGCTTGTACAACAGCACTCAGAGTATTGAGATGGACCATTTAAACTCTATTGGGTAGTAGCAGCTGCAGATTTTGCTCACCTGTGTCAGAACTGTACACAATGACATAATGATCGACGGTAGCCAGGGCAGGTCTCCACAGCAGCAGCGCTTTACTATCTGTGACATTTACGGCCCTCAGGTCTGTTGGTGGGTCTGGCACTAAGAGACACACATCCATCAAAATTATTGCACAGTTACAGTCTTATGGAATGGCAGGCATTCTTTTGAAAGCAAACAGCTACAGCGGGCCAACCTGTGCTTCCGGTGTTGTTATACCATGCCATTCAAATAAACAAACTGCAGTTCCTTTTGGTCCTAGACGCAACTTAAATGTCTCGTAACTTTAATCTTAAAAGGGTCCTAAAATGCAATATATCAGTATTTACTTTTATGTTTATAAAATTTGTAAAGTTTTTTTTCTTTTTCATTCTCTGTAAAAACACTCAATCTAAAAGGCGTTTTCGCCCGCAGAAACCTTGACAGTCCCTACATCTTTCTCTAGAAATCATGGGTAACTTACAGGTAGATATGGTATCCTGGATGGAGTCGCTTTCGTCTTGTCCGAGTAGAGACATGACACGCACCTCATAGGTGGAGCCGGGAGACAGCGCTGAGAGCGGCAGGCGGGCAGTTTCTGAGTCCATGCTAACAGAGATCGGCTCACCTGACATTACACCAACAACACACATACAGACCACAAACACAAGACACTGTCAGTCCGAAGGGAACAAACAAAGGGCTTAAGTGCTTGAAAATGTCTATTTCTTTTCAGCAGGGTTAATTTTCAAATGAAATGTACAGCCCTGTTGAAAAATCCAGTATATGCTGGATAAGGTATATTCTGAAGCATGGCAGCTGGCTTAAGCTGCTTATGAGCAGGAGTTACTTGCTTAGGACCAGCACATGACCAGCTAGGAACCAGCTCATGACCAACTTAAACCAGCACATGACCAGCTAAGAACCAACTTAAACTAGGGAAAGCAACTGCATATTAAAATCAACTGCAAGTTGTTCTGTCTGTAAAGATGACTCATACTTGAGAAGACTCATTTCCGTCTTTCAAATTATTGAACTGTGTGGAAACATCCGTGTTACTTCCCATTTCAAACCCTTGAAGTCCACTTGAAGAGTTAATTGTTATCGACTTACATGTTGTGACCTACTGTCTTTCCAACTGAAATAACATACTAAATGGAGGATGGGGTTATATCTTGTTGCTCCTCCTTTTCAAGGTCAAGGATCCTCTGGCCAAGCCTTTGAACTGGAAAGGACTTTTTTCTATTACTTTGAGCTGGTAGTTTCATGAAGGGTTTACATTACCTTCTTGCATGTGAGTGTACGTGATCTTGAATCCTGACACCTTGCTCTTGGGTTTGGTCCAGGACACCATGAAAGAGTTGTCGGTGACATCGCTGAAGGCAAGATTGGATGGAGGCTCAGGGCCTGGGTACAAAGCATGAAACACAGATCAAGATCAGAAAGAGACAGAAAAGACAAAGGCAGAAGAAGAAAAAAAACAACAAGCTGACAGATAAACAAGAGGTCAGAATCAGAAGAAAATTAATGTAAAAAGGGCGAATACAAAACCAGAATAAAACGTTAAGCAGTACTTGTTTACTTGCATTCACAGATCTCTTGTATCTGTGACAAACCTTACATACGTGTCTCAGAAATAAGGTTGGCTATTGGTTATTTGAGTGGAAACACAAGTGTATATATGTGCAGTCGAAACATATATACAGTATATAGGTCACCGCCTATACAGAGCCCCACAGAAACGTCACAGTTAATGACTGACATGAAATCCTGCACAGGAGCAAGAAAACACAAGCATGACATTATGATGCTGATGCTGCTCTTTTGAACCTGGAGAGGAGAAGAAAAATGCAAAGAAGAGATGAGTGAAGTGAAGTGAAGACACTGAGGAGGAAACGTGGTGAACGGCCGTCAAGTCATTTCATTAAAAACAGCACATATTGTGTCTCGTTGGCCAACATTAAACAGGTTATTTTACGTGAGATTCAGCCACTGCTGTTGCTTTGAAATTAAGGGGCAACCATGGTCTTACCCTGGACTGAGGGTGAGTGATGAGGGAGACATGAAGATGGCTGACTGTAATCTTACCCTGGATGAGAGAAGATCAAAGCAGCGTGAGCAGGACTGTCTCATTAATATCTCTAACTGTTTGTACCAGATATCTGTTTTATTCTGCTTTTCCATCTCCTGAATAGTCATCAGAAGGAACATTCCAGGTTAATATTCCCAGAATCTAAACCTCAGCATCTGGAGCATGTTGTCGATTATCACAGAAAATAATTTAGACTGATTCCTCCATTCGTAAAGGAGAACAATAACATTTACAGTAATGCAGTGGACACATTTATCTTGGTTTAAGAGCAAATGCTTGTATTATGTTACAAAGAAAAAATGTGTTGATTCTGAGTGTGACTCCAGTGCCCAACATATGACCAGAAAAACACAGTTTAGAATAGAATACAAATGGCTGAGATTTTATCATTGCATTGGGCTTTTTATATTGATTTAACTAATAACTAGTACAAACAAAAGAAATGGATTTCATAGGATTTTCTTCATTTTTACACAGAAGGACAAGCTGAAATTATTTTCTGTCATAATCAATAGCATGCCACAGATGCTGCTTCTAACCAAAACTCAATTAATAAAATATATTTTGCATTAATCAGTGCTAACTCTCATATGCATAAAAAAAAGATCATTCTAAAAAAAGCAATGTTAAATGAAATTGGAATTGCACCTGAAATTGACCCAAAAATACACTACATACGTATTGAGTAGTGGGCGTCATAACAAAAATGCATTTGTATAATTCAATGTTAATATTAGTTGTGAACAGTTAGTTATTATTACCATGTATGGAGACAATGTTATGGTGAAACTATTAAACCATTTTCATATTTGCATGATAGGACTGTGTGAACAGACATACTGGCAGGCACAGTTTTTCCAAAATAACGGAACATGACATACTGTTCTTCAACAGATACATAATTTATGATTGTTAGGGGTGTGAGTTTTTGCATTAGAATCAAATCTACTATTAATTTATTGTTATTTATCAAAATTCAGTAATTTTCCAAAATTTACTGCTCAGTATGTAGGCCACACATTGTCCACAAAAGACCTAATGCAAAAGGTTAGCGCTGAGAACAAAGGTGTTATACTCACACATTTATTGACAGTGACACGCTTCACATTGCATGGATTTTAATCAAAGCTTCAAAGACGTTGACTTTGATTAAAAAGCCCTTGCTAGTCAAGGGTTCACTGTACTCAGCATGAAAAGCAACAGTGCTGACAAGCTTAGCAGTAAACTGAAGATATTCAGAAATATTTTCTCAACTACATTGATCATCTACAGAGCTGTATCAACAGATTAAGGTTTAGCCATACTGATATTTTGCTTTGAGTACCTGTTTGTACGATGAGGTTGTAAGGTTGTGAGTGAAACGCTGGTCCTTTCCCAAAGATGGACACAGAGTACCTGGTCTGTGGTGAGAGATTGGCCATTTGGTGTGAGCGGGCTGTTGCAGGGAGAACTGTAGTAAAACTTGTAATGTTTTCTCCAGTCTTGTTCATCTGTGTACTCAATACATCAGGCACGAGTTCATAGACTGTACTTTTTTCCTTCATCAAACTACTTTTCTTTGCTGCTGTCTTAAGGCCCTTCTTATCATCATCATCATCATTTCCATTTTCCTTACTCTCCTCGTTCTCATCCTTGTCTTTGTTTTTTGGTCCAAGCTCAGTTTGAGTGATTATGAAGTGATTGAACTTTCCTTTCGGTGCACCCCATATTAGTACAAACCCTGTTGATGTCACATTGTTGACCCCTACATGCTCAATGGAGTCATGTGTTTCACTCAACACATATTCCTGAGGGCTATTATCATTTTCCGTGGGATGGCCTGTGGAAGAACTGTCGGAGTTTCCTTTTCCATTCTGACTAATGCTTGGGCTCTCTTGAGTATTACCTCCATGTTTTATTTGGGAATGCCTGCTGAATGATCCCTTGTTCCTGTTGAGAATTAAATTTGGTCTAAGCCTAATACTAGTGCCGTTTTCTTTTCCAGAGGTTAAAGCAGCATTTACTGATTGGTTAGGACCACCTTGGTTGATAGTTCTGTTGTTTTTGATAATGGGTTTTGAAGGAAAAAAACGTCTTATGGGTCCTAGGCGGGGTGGCTCAGGTGACCCTAGAACTGGCCTTGTACGGTTCTGAAAAGGATGGCGAGGATATAAATCTCTAAGCTGTGTGGGCCAATACGGCATCAGATTTGATCCTTCGATGCCTCTGTTTTTTATAGCATTGTTTTTTTTCGTGGGGTTTTTGACTGGCGTTGGAGTCAATGGCAAAACAGTTGGAGTCTCAGTTTTGGGCTTGTGAACATGTTCAGGAGTTGAATCTTGGAATTGTCTTGTGGGTGGAATTAAATTGAGCACTTCCTTCTCAACTTGTGGTTCTTTTGGAAAACGAGAGGGGATGGGACTAAACGAAGATGTATTCTTTTGTTTTTGTGTCTGTAAAGACGATGAATAAGAATTTAATTTATATTGTGGCCTACCTAGTATTGGTGGAGAAGCCAGACTTGGAGTTTTTGGTCTATTTGGCTGCCTGGGGAAGGATGAAAATGCTTGCATACTGTTTTTTCTAGGTGGTCTTTTTGCTGTTGACCAATTTCTTGCTGTATGTTGAATCACTCTCCCAGGTTGTGTCAGTGATTGAGGTTTATGGAGGTGATGACTGTGTAGGGATGGAGAAGCAGATGTGGTGCTGAGGGGCTGGTAAAGTGTTGTCTCCGGCAGTTTGGTTGTAAAGGGAGTGCCATTCATTGCACTCTTTTCGACTGTTTCTTCATCAATTCCCTCGTCTCCTTCTTGCTCTTTTACACTTCTTCTGACTTCAAATGTCTCAGCTTCAGTCCCTGTAACCCCCAATTTATTGACTGCAGACCTGTCTGTCAGAAGTTTCTGTAAGAGATCATTTACATTTAAATGGCCAACTATAACAGTCAGATTTTTGGTCAGTGTATTGCCGTCTGACATGTTTCCATGTATCTTTCTGTACCCAACTAAAACCTTTCGAACACATTTTGACCCATTAATATAGGCTGTAAGGTTTTTTTCTGTTGTAACTGTTGGCTCTTCGGTTGATTCAGTAGTGTTTGTGAAAGGCAGCGGGGTAGCAGATGGAGTGGTCATGTGTTTTTGGAAGCTGGAGCTTGGACTGACATGTCCGGGTGTCTCGACAGATTCTCTTCTAAAGCTGGTTTCAGCATTTCCCTCCCAAGATCTGGACTCTTTCATTGTCAGTGCCAGTGGTTTACCACCAGAGATAGGAGAAGATGATTCTACATTAGGGTTTCTTGGTCTCAGAGGATGCCATTGTATCGATTTATTTGAAGAAGGCACTACAATTTTTGATCCTATCTGGGAAGAATTTAAATGTTTTATCCATGAGCTATGAGGTCTTCTTATTGTTTGTGTATCAGGTCTGGGAACCATCCAATGGGGTCTTTTTTGCCCATGTCTATGAAGTATGCCTGTTTTGAGTCTGCTCATATTTCCTGTTCTTTCTGGAATTCCAACCTTTTCTTTTGTCACTTGGCCCCCTTTGCCTAGTCCTTGATTTTGCAGGAAGATTGTTGTGTTTGTAAGCCTTGATGTCTTTTCTTTGTTGTTATCGGTTGGCATCTCCGTGGTCATCCTGGTCACGGGCACTGAGATATTTCCTAAAGGCACGGATGAAGTTCAAAATATGGATTTAACATTAACTTCTCTGTAACAGCTTAGCTGAAAAAGGAAATCCTGTTAATAAAAAGCTGGTGTTAATGCAGCAGGTTAAGTCAGTAATCCATTGGGGTGACCACTGTCCTTGTGACATCAGGAAGTCCTATAGAAAACTGTAGTGGTTTACATTTTCTGCAAGAAAGAAGAAAGGTAAAATATTCCTGAAGAGATGGAAAATGTGGCATAGCTGGTAAAAGTGTGTGTGAGGAGAAGTGTCTATATTTTATTTTTTTAAAAAATCATGCAAATTTTAATAAGACTCCCTTTTATAAACAAAGTGCTGTCTTGTCACTTTTAAAACTCAATCACAATAGCCTGAACATTTCAACAGTGAGGCCACTGGATGGCTAATATGACGGATGGACTGTACACAATCAGCATGAGCCTCACCCACGGTAAATTTGCATCATCTGGTGGCTATTAATCCATTACTTGACTTAATATTACCTGACGCATCCATATGTGTAATTTTAGCTGTATGTTGTACGCACTTATGCTTATCACGCAAAGATGTCTAGAATCAAATTCTACCTAACATCAGCTTTTTACTTAATCAGCAAAAAACTGCATTGTGTTAAAAAATGTCCAGTCTCCAAATGTCCAGTCAGACACGTTGCCTAGAGAAAATACTACCATAAAGCAGGGAATTCATTAGACAACAAATGTTTAGATCTTTCAACAAATATTCAGATATTTAGAAATATAACCAGACAAAGCAGCCCTGTTCAGCACATTGTGAAGAGTGATGATTGCACACAGACAAGCACAGAAGAGTGCTTTATAGTCTTCAAAGTTCCAAAAACAGTCTGCACGTTACCTGATGCACACAAATCCATTGCATGATTAATGTGACTGTTTGCTATATGTACGACAACAGACACTCCACAGCCAACTTTACCTTCTAACGTTAAAGACATTTCGCTTTTAACTGTAACAGACAAAGAGCAATTTCTCACATGACATTGTAAGCTTTAAGAGCTGTTAATAAGTATTTCTGTTTAGATGCAATTCATCTTCATGGGAACTCACCAGGAGTTGCCTGTACAGTTGCTGGCAGGCTCCGAATGCTATCTTTCTCCGCCACTAATGAGATGTCATACAAGCGCCCCGGCTCCAAGCCATCAATCTGGGCTGAATCTCTCTCTGGTGGCAGGCTCATCTCTGGACGTCTGCTCAATCCATCTGTCTGATTGGGTGCAACGGAGAGGACGTACCTGTCAATCTCCCCCTGGGCCTTCTCCCATTGGACAATGACTGATGTAGTGGTTGTCTTCACAACTTGCAAGTCTTTTGGGCCAGAGATCACTGTACAAAAATAAATCCAGAAATGAATCAGGTGTTAAAAATACACCAGAAATTTGCGGTTCCTTTTGATATTGCTGGACTCACACGTGGTGAACTCTGCTGTGCTCTCCGTTCCCATCAGGCTGTCTTTCTCTCCGATAATGCTGACTGTGTACTCCTGTCCAGCGGCCAATCCAATCTGAGTGTAGCTGTTCAGTCTACCAGCGATTTTGGAGCTTATTTTGTGATCTGTTTCTTTCTGTGGAGAGAAAACTCGGTTAGAATTTATTTTGATAGGCTGCTTTAGACATTCTAACTATAAGTAACTTTATATAACTATATGCCATCTACATATCAACTAATTCTCATTAATTTGCTACTAACTTTAGTAGACTGTTAAGGTAGGTATAGGGTTAGTAGAACAAGTGGACATATACTTGTAAAGTTTCTAGAATTCAGTATGTAGTATGTTGTGGACCCATCAAAGTGTTAGAAGATATTAAGCAGACAGTCTCAATTAACACTCTGCTATAGCTGACATGTAGTTACAAATGACTTTAGTCAGTAGAATGTCTAAAGTGAACTAACAAAGAATAGTGTTATAGTTAAAGTGTATAGAGTCTCTATACACTAATGACACTTTGATGAACAGTCAATAAAAGTTCAATATCCCCAATATAGTTCCTTCATTTAAATCTACGAACATAAACATTAGCTACTAAACTACCTGCAGATTCATTTCATGAATCAAATTTGTTCAATCCCCGCTTGTTAGGCTGTTAGGAGTGGTTGCCAGGTCATTGCTTTACAGTTGTTATGGTGTTGTGAATGGTTGCTAGGGAATTGTTAGGTGGTAGTTTGGTTGCACAGGTCTTTAAAATCAGCTTTTCTGGCTTTACTGCTGTTCTACAGCTCTGTATAGACACTTTCCAAAATGTCTCTGAGCTGAATTGTTTTCACGCTCAGGATATACAAATTCTGGATCAGGTAAATGTGACGGTGTGACAATTGTACAGACAGCATGCATGAAACTTTCTATGATGTGACAAATTCTTCCACCATAATTATTTCTAATGTAATTGTTGCAATCCCATAATAGAAAGACATGACTTAAAGGCAGTCATGAGTATTCTGGTGGTAATTTCTTACTTCTATTTCAGTATTACATTATCATACAGACAATGTTTTACACACAACAGAACTAGTGGGCCATGTCTTGCATAAACTGGAAAAGCCACTCTTCAGCATGTTATTAGTCCTAAATTCACTACGCCAACTGGGTGGTGCTCTGGTCTTCTTGACTTTTTATTTCTAATAAAAATTTTTAATTGGGCCCATCCAAGAGCCAATCTTTCTACAACTTATCTAAAGAAAACATTTCAGCTGTGCATGCTATTGACATATTGCTGTATGTTTGAGTGATTTATCAATGAAGAAGCAAACAGCATATCTGGGGTTATTTTTGTTGTCTCCAGCATGTCACGGCAGCTGTTATGTGATGTCATCTCTCTGGCTGCCCTGTGTTTTTGACCATGTTTATGCCTTTCCTAGCAACAAGCATCCCACATCTGTCTCCCTTTCTCTCTACCGCTCCTTTTCTCTGGAGCTCCTGATGGTCTTTCACTGCATTTCCTCACCCCACTGAACTTTCTCTGCCCGTTGTCATGTTCTTCCTCTTTAATCCTTTGATTCATCTCTTGTATGCTGTTTCTGCCTACTTTCCTTCTTGTTCTCTCCATCTTTGTTACACCCAATCTAACTGCCATTAATATCATTTTCACCTATCTGTACAGTGTTGAAACATCTGTTTGTTACAGCATTTCTCTTTGCTTTCTGGCTGGTATGTTATAACACGTGAACATGGGACCAGTAACCAAAGTCCAGCGGGAAAAAAAAGAAGCAGTTTTATTTTTTGTGGGTGTGGTTGCTGATCAGTTTCTCACAGATCTACTGCTGGAATCAAAGCTCCAAAACAAAGTAACACTGTTTTTAAAAAAAAATAAACAAACAAAGCAGAGAACCATATATATATATATATTAGGGATGTAACGGTATCAAAATTTCACGGTACGGTAATACCTCGGAATGAGCGGCACGGTACGGTATTTATTGAATCATTTACATAAAAAACTAAACTAATTAAGAGGCTCAAAAAAAGAGCCAGAAGTGTTTATTAAACT
>JAUCNO010000626.1:4086480-4099322 GCA_032353835.1 Enteromius viviparus | reverse complement strand
ATAAACATCACACAGACACTTCAGAGAGAGCGCATTATTTATTCTTCTGAATAATTGCATGTGTAAAAGTGATCATTTATATATTTTTCATATTTTGATAACATCAGTGATTCTGACCCTGATAAAACCCATTGATTTTAACCTAAAATCAATTCCAGTGATTGTGTTTTGAATCTCCAAAGTAACACTGAAAACAGCGCTTGTACGTATTATCAGCAGGCAAGCAGTGTCACTTCCTTCTAGGAAACTATCATGTGATCGTGTATTTGGACAGGCTCTGGTATGTTGCATTACTGCTTAAAAACATATGTTTGCCAATTTCTAATGTATTGCATGAAATCACAACCAAAAGAAACAGATGTCTATTCATTCACATGCAAGCGTTACTATATATCTTTAGGTCTCACTGTCAATCAAGAACTCTTCTTTTTTCTTTTCTTTTTTACTTTAACTTAACATTAAACTTAACATTTAATTTCCCAATTTCTAAATCAATTTTCACTCCCTGTCACTCCCAATGTTTGACAGGAAAAACCCACAAAAGCCTCTTGACCCTTCTGACTAGAAAAAAAAACACACAGCAGAAACCATAAATGCAGAATGGATGTACTCTCAAATAAATACCTGTCAAAACTCGCAAGTGTTGTGCAAGCATAAACGCAGAAAAAGTTACATAACACATGGACTTGCGCTCAGCTGACTGAACGCGCGCTACGCAGAACTGTGTGTGTGCATGTATTTGTGTGTCCACAACAACATTAACACATATAGATCAAATAACACTACGGCCTTGCAAAGGATGGCACAAAAAAATGAGTATAAAGTCGCACTTATGTTCATAACATACTACAACCAGCTGTGTTGCCGCGGAGAGGTCTTGCAGTTTATAGTGTCATATAATGCGCGTTTATATCCACAGGTGTAGTATTTGCTCGTGCTAACGGTCTTACCACTGCTCCGGTGCCGTCGAGCAGTCCCGTGCGCTGCCGTTCTCGTTACCGACGGCTCTCTTGCTGAAGAGCTTCTGCAGCAGCGTCGGCATGCTCCCGCGCGGTTTTTCACAATCACACAACCTGGGATCCCCGTTTCCATATCAGCGCGAGCGAGCGTTCAGGTCTGCAGAGCTCCATACTGGAGTCATGTGACATCTGCAGCAGCTGAGCTGCGACAGAGACCCGCGGGCGCTCTCTGCTGAGAGGACACGGACTCACAGGCGGCGCGTGCGGAACGTGCTTGACGTGCCTGCCTGTCTGCTGTTTTCTTGCCTTCCTACGTTTTGCTCATTTCCACATAGATCAACTGTTTGCATTATAATACACAGCATTCGAATCAATACATTTTGTGAAGTATATCAATATAGAATATGGATTATGTGTAGCCTATTCTCATGAAGACGAATGAATTATATTGTTCTTTATCTGAATAAAAACGTTTTAGTTTTATCATTAACCCTTGTATTAACATATTGAAGGAATTGTGAATGGATTCATAAATAAAAGCTAGATAGAATAAAAACTAAATTAAAAAGATTGTGAAATGGGGGGGAATTGCATTAAAAAGCTAAATTATTATATTATATTATATTATATTATAATGTTATACTGAATCATTATTAATGTACAAAATTCAATAAGGAAGAAATATTAAAATAGTGTTTTTCCACCATTGATATTATTAATATATAACACTCAATTTCAATTAAGATGATATCAATAGAGAATATGGCTTAAATGTGTTATTTTCTTCAATACAATAATAATATGTATTACCATGAATGAACATTACAAGAAATACATTACAAAACAATTATAAACCATTATTGTCTAACAGTTTAATCGTGCGAAATAATAATACGACATGATATACGTACAAGCGGAACTCCTGACTAATGTTTATGTTACACGGAACAAAAATACCGTCGAACTGTTTCAGCTGTCCGTGCCTTAAACCGTCCCCCTATAAGTCACACGTGTGACGGACATTCACTTATATCAGCAAATATGGTAAATATTGGTCAAAAATTGGATCAAAAAATAATTTGGAATGGCGTGTTTAATAATAAGTATTCTCACTCCAGCCGAAGGCAGCCAGGGGGAAGGGACAGGTGGAGAAGAAGGCTATTCACCCTTACAGCAGGAAAGCCGCATATTTAGCAAGCGCTGCCATCAAACAACAGAGGAAAGAAAAGTAAGAGTCGTTTCTGCTCCGCTTTATATTTATTCGTGTCTTTTATAGGGAAGTAATTAACTTAATAAATGAATAATGTTTTGTATTGCCATGGTTATATCATGTTATTTTCATTGGTAAATATAGTATTTGTAAAATCGCTTTTAGGTTAAAGGGTGAAAAGGCACAGCGTCTAAATTTGATAGGTAAGTAGTTTATTTTGTATTTTGTGTGAGCAAAAAGTTTGAAAGCTTGTTTGTTGGGTGGCTTGTGAAAGTTGACATCGAATATTTGGCAGTAACGTTATACCAATGTGTTACAACGCACTGCTCCGGGTGTGTGTTTACGGTGTGTGCGTGGTTGATCATTTCTCACTGATGTGTGTGTGCGCGCTTGGATGGGTTAAATGCAGAGCACAAATTCCAAGTATGGGAAACCATACCTGGCCACGTCACGTCCTTGCCTTTTCCTTACCCCAGCTTACAAAAATATGTTTTGGTAACGTTCCCATAGTTTTTTTTAACGTTTTAAATGGGTTTTAAAGTTTTGTTTTTTTCTTTTTGTAAAATTACAGAAAATATTAATTGAATCTTCAGTTTCTATCTGAAACTTAGTAACATTTGATGAACATCTCACAACATTTCTCTTTGGGAGAACCTTACACACATTGTCAAGTTCTGAGAATGTTCCCTGTTGGCTGCTTACTTGTCTTCACTGATTTTCTGCAGGCGAAAAACTTTTGTGGTTCCAAAGCCAGTTGGACCCTGAAAAAGCAGAATACACTAAACATGATGCTTGTGAAATAATTGAGAGGTATGACGATCCCCAATTAGACATGTCATTATGACTTGTAAAGTTCTGGATTCACAGCACTGTCTTAAGTTTGGAAATGTTGAAAAGCTCTAAATTGAGAATAATAAAAACAAGCATCTTGGCTCATATCCTTTTTCACAGGTACCTTCACCGGTTTGACAGAGAACTGGAGCAAATTGAGTTAGCAAACAGTATAAAAGGACGGCAGGGTCGTCAGCATGGCTCTAGAGAGGCTGTCATCAAACAAACAATGGAACGAGAGAGAGCTCAGTATGAAGGCACTGGCTTTGGTATGTTTTCTATACTAGCATTAACTTTTGTGTAGGTTTCTTTATCTTTGCTTCCTGCCATATAAGAGGTTTATGTGAACAGTGTTGATAATGCTTGAAAAAAATTTCTGAAAATGTAAACAAAGCACACAATTCAACATGTTCTAGATGGTTAAATGTTGTCTTTTTTCACTTTACAGAAATCCCTGATATCATCAATTGTAAGCATCTGAAAACATTTAGGTAACTACTGCATAAGAACCCTTATAGGAAGTCATCATATTCAAAGAATGTCAGGCACAGAACTATGTAAAGTCTAACCCAAATTTTAACATGATGCCAAATGTTTCTAACCTTGAGCCACATACGTTTAACAGAGAATGGACCGGTGACCTCAAGAAGCTCCCCAACATTAAAATGAGAAATGTTTCAGCTAAAGGCTCTTACAGCGCACCTCCTGCAGCTTCACAAGATAAACACACAGGAGAAGAGGAGGAGGAAGATGCATCCCTGAATTCTGACACAGACCTATAGCACCTCCTGCAGCTCTAATACAGTAACGTTTACTGTAGAGGAAAAGGACCGGAGTGTATTGGGCCACTTGCAAAAATTTGTTGTAAGGAGGAAGGTTACTTAGTCACTCAGGTAACAATTCATCCACAAATAAACAGACTTTGAAACCATTTGAAATATTCACTGGTTTATTGATTTTTGCATGTTACTTGTGCATTTGAATTCTGAACACCGATGTTGATTAACAAATCTCACATGGTCCTGACATGGCCCTATGGGCATTTTTTTTAATTATTTTCATATATCAATATATATGAGGTCACTGCAGAAAATCACAATACAAAAATGGAAAATTTGCTGAATTCTTTCTGATTACCTCTCAGCAAAACCTGATCAAAACAAATCTCTGTCTTAGAAATAAATAAACACTATTCTCTGTAAACCCTTCAAAACATCTTTAAAAGCTGCATAAGTTTTTGTTAAAAAGGATATAAATCCAGTTCTTTGGGGCCTGTTCCATAAACCAAGATTAGAGTATAAGCCAGGCTTATTTCAGTTAGTCTGACTTATTGCCAGTTAATTTGTATTAAAATAAGTTAGACTATCTGCCAAAAGCCTGGCTTATTTGGTTAACTTGTTTTATGGAACAGGCCCCTGGTTACCATAGATTTAGCTATTTTAAATAAATTAAAATTTAATTGGGGTTGGCCTTGGGGTCCTCCTAATGCAAGACAGTGCTAGACCTCATGAGGCTGGAGTGTGTCAGGAGTTCCTGCAAGATGAAGGTATTGATGCTATGGACTGGCCTGCCTATTCCCCAGACCTAAATTCAATTGAGCACATCTGGCACATCATGACTCGCTCCATCCACCAATGCCACATTGCACCACTCACTGTCCAGGAGTTTGTGGATGCTTTAGTCCAAGTCTGGGAGGAGATCCCTCAGGAGACGATCCACCACCACCTCATCAGGAGCATGCCCAGGTATTGTAGGGAGGTCATTTCAGCACGTGGAGGCCACACACACTACGGAGCCTCATTTTAACTTGTTTTGACATTACATCAAAGTTGGATCAGCCTGTAGTGTGTTGTTGGTGTGTGGTGTTTTCTTCAATTTTGAGTGACTCCAAATCCAGACCTCCATGGATTAAATACATTTGATGTCCATGGATGTTTTTTTTTTTCTTCTTTTTTCAGCACATTCGACTATGTAAAGGAAGTGTTTAATAAGAATATTCCATTCAGATCTGGGATGTGTTATTTTAGTGTTCCCTTTATTTTTTTTTAATATGTATAACATTATTTACATATAATTACATACACGCAGAGTTTTGATCCACTTTAAATGTTGAATAGGGTCTACATATAAATTTGAATGTATATTTTTTCACACACATCACAGCCACCATATCTATCTGAAATCTCATAACCCATTGAAATTATTAAAACCAGGATATAGATGTTTTCCTTGCTGTAAATCGTAAAACTATAAAACTTTTCACAGATCACTGAAAACAAAGTAATTGATGATAACATGATTTTAAAAAAAATACGAGCTATTTTACCAGCACTTGTCTGATCCCTATAGTTTTTACACTTGTCTTTGGTTTCATGAAGACTTTCAGTGTTATTCTATTCATTTTGTAAGGTGACTCTCCTCATCTTTACCTGATCCAAGAGTTTAAGAGATTGCAGAAAAGACAGCTAAGGTCAAAGCCAAAGCTACAGAGGATTGGCTTCCTTGAAGTGAGTAATCACTGCTGTAACTGCAGGTTCACCCCTGCTTCCCGGTCATATTCAGATGTTACGGAGTTCTTGCTAATCTACAGAGTATAAGTGAACAGCTAAACCATGTCAGAACAGGTTATTACGAATTCTTCTATTATTTATCTTAGATCTAGCCAGTAATGAATATACAGTATGTAGGCTATAGAACGGGCTGTCAGTCAATTAAGGCAAGACACCCCAGGTGAATAGGATGACACAATTAAAGTATCAGGTCTTCTCAAAATATAAATTAGCTGAAAATCTACTTGTTATCAGGCCATCTAAGATGTAGATTCATTTGACTCTTTAGCTATTTGGACTCTCATTCGGATGGCTGTTGTGTTACAACCTTTTTGAAATGTCATGTTTAAAAATACAAATGTAACTAAATATGCACAAATTTTCAGTGCATGTTTAGGTTAAAAATTCCGTTTTCATTATGTTGACATATTAGTCAACGATTTTTATGGAAGGGATTTTGAATATCTCTCATTATCACTCCATAAATGCTGTCAACAGTCAGAAAAAAAAAGTTTCACCATGTTTTTAAAAAAAGAAATTGTATAAATACAGGTAAATGATACATGAATATACCACTCAAATAGAATTCAGAATATATATAGAAATGAAACCAAGTTTGGTGTATAAAAAACTATTTTTGAGAAAAGGCCTTTATACATTGTAATTGAAAGTGCAATAAAAACTTAAATGTGTTTTTTGATGTTTTCGTTACGCTACTCTCAAACATTATGGAAAGCCTAATAGGCCAAAATCAACATTAACCAGTGCATGGAAAACAATGTTTTTTTTTCTGTAGTGTCTTGCCTTTTTAATCAACTTAATGACTGCTGACTCACGAAACATGAAGGTTGAGAGCTTAAATGGCTCAGATGATATACACCCCTTATTAGACTATTTAAGTAGATGGATCGAGGGTATGATTATATGTCATAATGCTTTTACACCTTGTTTTGTATATAGTAAATTGCACACAATTAATGTTATATTTTGACAACCCTATATATGTCTTATGTAAATGTCTTATGTAACTTTACCCACCCTCCAATAAAAAAGTGCTTTTGTTATATGTAAATCTCATCACTTTGGTCAAATACAACATGAGGGAGCCCTTTCCTGAACTTTTCAGCTACTGATATTCAGACCAGCAAGCACCCATCGTCAAACAGGGGCCATTTCCACTCCTCCTGTGTTTGTTTGTGTCTGAGGAGCAGGAACCTCCACCATCCCATGTGTGCCATTGCTCTGGGTGACGGGGGCCAGCCTGTTCTCTCCGTTGCGGACGGTGTCGGGGCAGTTCTGTACAAAGATGATCCTGTTGAAAGCCTTCAGCCTCCTCCAGAGCTGCAGATAGACTTTGCACTGAATGTACATGAATATGAGTCCTCCAGCAAAGCCTACCGCCACCACGATGAGCTTGGTCCAGAACGGCCAATCCAGCACCCCTACGGCATTGAGAGGGGACAAACGCACCAAAGCTGTGTGTGCAATAACAGCATGGCATGGAATTACAGCACTATATTATATTACAGGTGCATCTCAATAAATTAGAAAGTCATGGAAATTCAACTCAAATTGTGAAACTCATGTATTAAATAAATTTACATATGTATTTACATATTTTTGTTAAATGGGAGCCTAAATCATCACAATTAAAAGAACCAAAGACTTAAACTACTTCAGTCTGTGCGCATTGAATTTATTTAAAACATTAATTTCACAATTTGAGATGAATTATTGAAAGAAATGAACTTTTCCACAACATTCTATTTTATTGAGATGCACCTGTATTATCTTTCAGCGGCAGTAGAATTACTTCTCACATGGCTATAAGGGGGTTCCAACAGTATAGTACTACATCGTTGCATCAATTCTTTGTTTATATATTGCTGCTGCTTCACATTAAATAGCTGATCAGTTTTTGGCTTTATGAGACTTTATTTTGTTCTAGAACTAAAGAAGTCATTGCACCTAAAATATGTCAAATATATTCAGTTACTAGAGTGTAAATTAATTCATGGTTTAAAACAGGTCACCCATGGTAAAATGTCTAACAAGCCAGCCTACAAACTGATGCCATGACTGAACAGCTCTTTACATGAGCATTACTTAATCAAATGACATAATAACAGTGGATCCTATTGCAAACATTAAAGCCTATGCATATATACAGTATATAGGCTACTGTGTTAGTGTGCTTACCATTGTTCTTGCCTTGGCGAATCTCTTCAGCTGTGCGGTCAATCAGGACGTAGAGTGACCAGATAACACACACCACAGCAGCCAGGTGAAAAGTCACAGAACAGAAGATCTTCCTCCGTTCGCTTGTAGACATCTGTAGCTTTTCCCACTAAAAAAAAAAAAATTGGAACAAGGGTTCAACGTTTTACGAATGCATTCCCTTCCTGTAATTATTATTTTAGCCACAAAGTGGCAGCACTAGGCTATGTGCGTGCTGACCTTCACAATAAACCCATATTCAGAATAATCTGTTCAATAAACCATGAGTATCTTTTATTTTAGCAGTGTTTAGTAAGGCAAGCATCGCTACTAATATTGCTCATGAGTGAAGAACTCCTTTTAGAACAATCCCCTAACACTGATGTGTAACTCATTATTTTTCCTTTAGGCATAAACTATCTATTTTTCGTTTTTAAATTGTTGCTTTGTGGTCCATAAATATGCTTAAAATGATGAAAGTCACTGAAAGAGATACACGCCATAGACTGTGTCGCTATGGAAACACAGCACAGTAGGTTGTGATCAAGCTTGAGAAGCAGAGATGAAAGTGTTTTCAAAATTATATGCGCTATTCAATTATTTTTGGTCAAAATAGAATGGCATTTTATTTATATTTTGAATTTCTGAAATCACGGAAGGGGTCTTGCACTTTTTTTCAAGCTGTTACAAATTATGTATATATATATGTATTTATGTGTATTTGGTGGAGCAGAATATGTTGACAAGTTCTAATGTTCAAAAACAAATAATTTTTCAAATACAGTGCATTATTGTAACCATAGTCATATATAGTCTGCCCATTCGACCACTCCAAGCAATTAAACGGGTCTGCCATCATGGAAGAGTTCACTTGACATCATTCACTGTACTGTAGGTTCACAGAGAGCCATTGGGTTCTCAAACCATCGGCTGTGCAGGATTGTGGCATCTTTTGAATATTCAGTGAATACAAGTAAAGACCACAACAATATGATGGACGCCTTGTGTTCACACATATATACGCTGCAAGGAAAAACAGCAAAACCCACATCTTACAGGCTGTTAGTGCATAGATAAGATCCTTAAAGTTGCAAAGACTAAAGTGTCAACTCAAAGAGATATTCTTTAAAAAAGTTAAGACTCAACCACACCCCCCTAAAACAGCTCGTTTAAACTTCTCTACCTGAAGAAGTGGTAATATTTGCATAAAGTAGCCCAAATGGTCACGCAAAGAAAGACGTTTTTTGACTTTTTATTTTATTACTTTTTTCTGGCTTTTAAGTCATTACCAGTGTTTAGTTTTGGTCTATCCTTGTTCATCTATTCTCTCCTGAGCTTAAGTTATGAATGTGGCTTTACATCATACGTTGAGTCAAAGGTCAGCCAAGAAGCTGGATCTCAGCTCTCTCATAAACACAGCTGTTGCGGGAAGTCAGTGTTAGTTATAATAAATTTCTTTGTTACAAAATCCATTGTACTGCTTTAGAAGACACGTGTTAACCCTTTGGAGGCGTATTGGTTAGTTTCACAATGAATTTATATATGATTTATGGAGCTTCAAAATAATGGTCTCTATCCACCAGCATTACCAAGCTTGGAAAAGCCAGGATAATGTTTTTTTTTTAATTCTGACTGTATTTGTCTGAAAAGTTATATACACCTAGAATGGCTTGGGGGTGAGAAAATTCTGGGATAATTTTCATTTTAGGGTGAACTATTCCTTTAATGTATTTATCTCTATTTAGAATAGATCTGGTATAAAATAATCTAATATTATATATATTATCTGAGCACACATTTTGCCATCTGTGCTTCCCCAGTCTTGAAAAACATCAGCTGCCAGCCACTGATGTTTAATAAAACAGGATCTGAGCTGTTCAGAGCTGTGTGTATGTGTGCGTTACCTTGCGCAAAGGCTTGAGGTGTGTCTCCATGATGAAGTCATATTTGCACAGCTCACAGCAGCGCGTGTCGGAGCTCTTGATCCACTGGTGCAGGCAGCCCTGGTGCACGAAACGCAAACTTCCTGTACAGTGGCAAGGGGTGATGAGCGGACACTCCTCGTCACCTTCGCAGTGACAGATCCTGCACAAACCAAAACAATCAGCTTCTCGATCGCTCAACCTCTTGCTCTCATTCAACTCTATCACGCTCTCTCACCTGCACACCTCTAGTTCATCATCAGTGCATGCTTGTTGCGTAGCACCATTTTGATTGGTGGGAATAGTGCATTTACAAGGGGACGGGACGGACATATCTGGGTCTCCTGAACCCCTCTCTTCATATGTCTTTGTAATAGGCTCTTCCTCCTCACTTCTGCTCTTATTACTACCACGCTCATTGCCTTTTCTGTAATTGGCTGCCTGGTTTTTGCCCCCAAGCTCTTCCCGTTTTGACTGCTTTTTGTGGGCCCTGGTGTTTGGGCCCTTGTATAGGGGTGGCTGGTTCTCTTTCTGTCCTTCGTCTGAGTTGACAGACATGAGCTTGGCGTCCTGATCCTCACGGGGGTGCGTTTGCGTGTGTCGGCTGCTGCTGCGTCTCCGTCGCGCTTTCTGGCGGCTCCAGGAGCGAGCTTCTCTCCAGCGCTGCTCGTCCTCTGAAGAGGAGTCGGAGTGTGTGTGTGTTTGCTTGTGACACCGTGAATGTCTCGGTTGGTCCACACACTCTGTTGCACACCCAACAGTCCCCGTGCTCTCCCGTCGCCGGCGGATACGGCGTTTGACTTGCCGCTTTGCGGTGGGGGCGGAGTCAGGGGCGGGGGTTATGGGCATGATGGGTGTAGTCTGATCTGAGCCATCTACTTCAAGTTTAGCTTGACCACTAGAGCTGCACAACACATACACACAGATGTGTGGGGGATGAAGAAGACACAACAGAGCATGAAATGATTGATGAGTAAAAAAAACGTAATAAAAAATGTGTTTCTATTGAATGGTGAATTTTTTAACCTCCAATTCACTGTTCATTAATTTTTGTAAATACATAAAACCAGAAAGAAAATGTTGCATTATTATTGTTATTGTAAATAATTAAACATACTTCAAGAGGTGTGCATTCAAATTTATACATAAAAGTTCTAAAAGTTTATTACATAATAAAATTATAATATTTTGCATTATAAAGTTACTTTAGTGCAAACTGAGTAATAAATTATATTATATTATATTAAATTATATTCTTCTCGTTTGCATTAATTTCATTTAAATATAATAATTAAATACAAATTATTCCAAATAATATTTTTCTAGAATGTTCTTGATTTAATACAAAATGTTTTATAAATGATATTACTAATTGTAATTACTAATTCTAATTCTATTTACATTTTTATAATTTAATACAAAATGCTTAAGAATTATAGTATTCTATTTTGCTTTCCTAATTTAATACAAAATGTTTATAAATAATTATATTTTAATTTAATTTAATACAAAATGTAAAAAAACCTCTCAAACTTAATTTAATAGGAAATGTTTTTATAATAATTATAATGAATTTTATAATTCAATACCAAATCCAAGTACCAGCCTTTTATCAATTATATTATTCTAATTTAATTTATAATGGTTAATTTTAATACTGTTTATTTTAAAAGGTATATAATATTAATTTTCACACTCTTAATTTAATACAAATATTTATTAAATTATATTTATTATTTTGAGTTGTGTTAATGTTATAATTTAATTTAAAAAATAATTATGTTACTTTAGTTTGTATTTGTTCTTTAAGTAAATTGTTTATTTGAATACAAAATGTTTTATAAACGGCATTATTCTATTTTGCAGTCTTCAATTTATTTATAATTATACACATTCGATTTAATGTATCATAATCTCTATGTAAACATATCTTTTCCTTGTTCAAAATCTTCTGTCAGTTTGTATCCGATTAAAAATAGAAAAAGAGACGGACACTATACAACTCATTCCATAAAATCATATGATGTGCAAACATACAGATGAGCAAACCCCCGATCACAAACATGGTATCCCACAGCAGACTCACCTGCATATGTCCTGTGAGGACGGTGTAACTGATGTTTGAGAGACACTGTTCAGCACGGCTCCTGGGGTGGAACTGCTCGCCTGGAACAGAGGGTGACTAAATTACAAAATAACATGCATGTGCAAAGCACACATTTTGTTGTCATTAGGGTTGCTTTGAATAATACTGGTGTGGGAGTGTATGTTACCTTAGATATATTGCTGGATCGACTTCCTGATCGCCCAGGTGCCTTCTCACCCTAAAAGAAGAAACAAATAGGATTAATCATATGCTCCCTCTCACACACACACACACACACACACACACACCATATAGAGGCCATACTGTACAGTTGTACTACAAAAAACTTTTTTCAATAAGAAAGAAATCAACTATATAACCAAATTGAACCTTTGCTCAGCATTAGGCTCAACCAACAGTTTGTCTATTGTTTTTTCTGATCAATGACAGACACGGGGGTTTTATGGGAAACCTGTTTGGTGCTTTCAGACATTCAGTAGAGCAGAAATACTAGCACTCTTACACTTAACACACAAACCAACAGATAATAGTTGACTATTCTGTCACATGTTTGAGCAGATCTTTAATACGACTGCAGCTTTAAGACAAACCAATCCTATTACTAAAAATAACAGCAGCATCCTAAGACTCGTTTTGCGTGCGAACACATACAGTATGCGTGTGTGTTCATAGGAACCAATGAACACAAAGACTATTTTAAAGATTATTAAACACTGACAATATAAATGACAGGGAATAATTATGGTCTTTATTCATTCAGTTCATCTGTGAATGCTATTCTCAAGAAAACATTTATTTAACATTCAACTGGCTTGGATTTACTAAAGTACAGCTGGACTCACTTTAAACAATGTAGTGCATAAAAAAGAAACACATCACTCAGAAATACATCATATTAAGAAAACACAATTCATGTTCACTCAAAGCAGCGGGAATACAGCAGAGCATGTGGATTATTACATGATCTGTTTTAATCAACTAAGCTGCACTTGCAAATGTAACAGTAATTTCACTTCAGATACAAATTATTTAATTTTGACATCTCAG
>JAUCNO010000626.1:4054418-4086380 GCA_032353835.1 Enteromius viviparus | reverse complement strand
TGTGCTTAATCAAACTGTTGGTATGAAAGTTTTAATAAAAATAATCAAGCTCGGTAATTATAAAAATTCTAGAAATCACAATCTAGTTCTGTTGCTGTGCCCTAAAGCAAGGCAGTTCACACCATTGTGCTGCAGGACAACTACCATGTAATTAGTCTTCTGTAACTCACTTTGAACAAAAAAGATCTGCTAACTAACTGCTAACTTTGGATTACGGCCATTAAATGATCTTGAAAATGGCAGCACATTCTTTTATACTATGTGCACTTAATCCTAAAAAGTTTACCTGACATTATGATACACTCATGTGGATCTAGAGAACATTTTCTAATTATGTATGGAAAGCGAGGTTACATAGTGTCCTGTTTCATGTGCCCTGAATACAGTTATTCCGATGCTGTTAGTCAATTTCAAATATAACAGTTAGAAAGGGAATTCATATATACAATATATCATTGTACTTACATGATTCACATATTTAAACTGTACTGTGTTGAGTTTCATCATCTTCAATGATAAAATTGTAATTTCTGCTGTAAATATGGTAACCGAACATGGGGCGCCCTCTAATGGTGATTAACAAAAAACACCAAATCGTCAATCACGCATTCTCACAAATTTCTTACAAATTCATTCTCTCCTTATTTTTCCATTGTGAACAGTGATATTCCTTCATGCAGAAAAATACAGCCATGTCCATAGGATTCAATTACCAATTTGAGGCAAAACTATGAAGTACAACTAAAAGAAGTTTTTTGTTGTTGTTGTTTGGGATATTTTTTTAAATGTCTGTTTTCGCACTGAATTTCAAAACAGTGGACTCTATGTGTGTATATACGCAGTATAGGTACATAAGTATATGTATAGAGGATTCTACATGGTTGAAGAAGTTGGAGGAAGGGAGTGTGTTGGGGGAGTAGTTTGGGTATGCGCTTCCTGGCAGTAACTACTTGGAGTTGTAAACTGGAAAGGGGGTATTGTCTCAGTGTGTGTGTGTGTGTGTTGTAAAGGGAGGGTAGTAATCTAGTTTTGGAGGAAGAAAGGTTATGGGGAATGCCACTCTTATCTGCTATTGCAACAGTCAACAAAGCTACACACTGATAACACTTCCTGTTACACTGAACCTATCATATACAAACGCACTTGGCAGCAACAATCACACTCTCACTTTGAACTCAGCACTGGACATAAAAACACATATTCAGGTAAAGAATCTAGACTATTTCTTAAATATATACTAATATACAGTATACTAATATAATCTTTAAATAGCATTTTTTTCACATTTATGGAAGTAAAAGATTTTCTTTATCATTTTTATCACATTTGTTGGTTTCTGACTCATTTTCAATTTGTTAAAAAATGTATACCCGGCAGTTAGAATGTTTTTTCTTTTAAATAAATTTTGCGGAAGGCTGCCTATCTACTGATTGACACATCATGTGACCTTACTCCTAAAAGATGGACTCAACCTCTGACTGCTGGGATGTGGAGGTTTTAAGGTCAGTTTGTTTGTGTGTGTGTGAAGTCTTGGGTCGAGTGTGTTAAGATCAAGCAGCACATGCTCAATCTAAGAATCCATTTTTACCATTTTTGCAAGCAGCATGCCTTTACATAGGCCAGTTGTTGTTTTGGCTTGGTTATGTATCATTTGTATAATTCTATTCTGCAGTACAAATCAGTGTCATATGCATCAAAACAACAAAATTAGTGTATAAATTTCTCCCTCAAAATTGTGTAAAGCGGGTGGAGTCAGTAACTCACATCTCTTAGCACAGGGATTATTTGAGCAAGCAGGTTAATCCAAGTAATGACATCTAATCCCTAATAAAGCAAACGTTACAACACACAGACACAGACATACACCCACCCAGACCGTGCTGCGTCTGTGATTTCATTACGAGTCAATGAGCAAACTGACCCCAACATCGGTGTTTTCATGCATGCGACGCATACACTCTAGGTATCAGTCTCTATGGATACCAGGTGGCTCCGAATAAGAATACAACCTCATTACCATATTCAAACCAAGGGAATAAAGTGCAGAGCACAATGTGAATGACTAGGGAGAATTAAAAGATGTGCACACAGAATGTAGGACACCAATGAGGACCATTTTTGCAAATGCTATAAAGCAATAAAAGTGTATATGCATATGTACATTTAACACACACACACACACACACAGGCATGGGGGTGAAAAGCTGGTTTTAAGACTAAAGCGTCAGGCTGTTGGTCTGTCTATCTCGTCCATTAGCTGCATGCTGGGTTCTAATCCTAATTGACATGAAAAAAGCTCAGAGGATGTGTAGTCACAGACACAGTTGGCACAAATGGATGTTTAATAAGGATAGGCAGCATCTATGACAGTGGCACTATATCAGAGAAACCTAAAACACGCACTAAAACTCCCTGACAGGCCAGTATATCAAAGAAGAATTGAGATAAATGGACACGCGCATGGGAAAGGTCAATGAGTGGACACATATGGCTCACACACTCGGCTCGCACACATATGCACTTCATTATGGACACAAACACACACTTACACTCCAAGAGGTCAACTAAGGCACACTCACACACTCATTCTATCCCTAAACCTCCCCCTACACACTTTATTATGCCACTTCATTATAGTGTTGTTTAGTATCATACATAAACCATAGTTTATATTAATATTTTACATTTTCTTTAAATAAAACATACTTTTACATTTTATTTTATTATATTAAATTTTAGCCTTTTTTATTTATATTTAATTTTTATATTTATATTTAATTTTGCTATAATATTTTTTGTAATTTTGCTAAAGATGCAAGATATATATTATATGTATTTAATGTTATGGAAAAGATCCTTTCTAAAAATTTTCTAGCAATTTTAGATATAGATAGATAGAGTATTATATACAAACAATTACAGTTTTTATTAATAATATTTATTGCATTTTTTCTAAACATGGTTAGATTTAGATTGGTTTAGTTTTAGATTATTTTTAAATTCAGTTTTAGGTTTTTATTTTATTTCGATTTTACCAGTTTTAGTCATTTTAGTTCTTCAAATTTAACTTAATTTTAGTTAGTTGCCAAGGCAACAATTTTAATGTTTTACTACACTTTTCATCTGATATCAGTATTTTATTTCAGCATTAATTTTAATTAACAAAACATTTTTTAAGTTTTATTTTTTGTTTAAGTTAATGATAATAACCCTGCATTATTCACATAATACGCTTACAAATGATCTGATATTTATGTCATTTGTTTCCTTGATGGGGCTGTTACATTATTTACATAATATACTAGTTTTAAGCATTGTCTTGCACATTGAAGCCATTCACAACCCAGCTCATTATAACACACATGCACACATGGGGTATCTCTAAATCTAATAACATTACCATTTTGGACCCATAACACACTGGGGTATCTGTCCAGTTTAGTATCACACCACTGAACAATAGCATGCACACAAAGAAAAACCATTCTGAGCTAAAACTCCCACTTTCTGTCCATCAGTAAGTAACTCTTCCATTATTCTGTCTGTTTTGGGATAAACACTCTTTGCAACTTTGTCTCCAGCACTTTAGATTCACAACACTTGTACTTGATCTTAAGGGAGCCTCGGTAGACATCGTTCAATGTGATGTTTACGTGCAAATGATACATGGGGGGTGTTCCTGAATGAACACTGGCTCAGTTTAAATCCTAGCTTAACCAGGGTGATTTACTAACATATGCCTCTAAAAAGAGTATTAGAGCATATAAATCCATATTTTTGATGCAAAAGGTGGACATTAGCTCTAACAGACTTTGGCCAGTGTGTAAAGTGTGTGTCAGGCTGGCTCTCCTGTTGTGAGGTTTTGTTCAAGGTAGTGAAGTAAAATAGTAGCTCATTAGTAAAGAAAGAGCTCATAGATCCAATAGCTACTCTATATCAGCACTTCACAGCTCGTTCACACACACAAATACACACACACACTTAACTGACCAGGCCAGCCAATAGTTCACACACCTCTTTGACCGGTGCTAATCTCTAACCTAAAACAGACTCACTCAACTACATGCATATTATGAGACAACATCTCTCTCAATAATCTATATTTATCCACACAGATAAAAACACAAATACACACACAGTGGGTTCCAAAACTCTGAGACTGCCATGAAAATATTGGATTTCACTTAATATCACTGAAAACATTCAATATATCCTAGTGTATACTTGTTGGTGTGTTTTTGTTGGCATTATTTGTAAATGTGATGTGAACCTTTTTTTTTGTTTCTATACTCTTCTGAATTGTTATATTTTGGGAACCATAAACAAATCGTAGTTTAAATAGTTTTAAATTTACAACATTACTAAAAATATATTAAAATATTTAAAATTTGTATTAAACTAATGAAACATTTATTCATTAATTAATTCAAATCAAATATAGACAAATTTGGTTGAAAGGCAAATTAATAAAAATGTTTTTTCTGTTTTCCTGAACAGTCCATCTATATATCTATCATCTCATTTAATTTATAAGATGGTTTGAACAAAAGTTCTCAAGATATGGGATTGTTTTGACAAAATATAAGACCTAAGATTCACTAATATGAATAGCAATAAAAATTAAATGAGAAAGTATTTTAACCGATATTGGACCCTATTATATGTCAATTAAAAACAGTATACACATCCAATTATACACACATATGTAGTAAACTCAAATTATGAGATCATATATTATGGTACCTACATGTGGGGTCAATATGTGCAGTGCAAAGTGTGTGTGTGTAAGAGAGAGATGTCCCATGTCCCCACCCAGTTTTTGGTTTTCCATACCCCTCCTTCTGTTGTGCCCTCTCCTCCCCCTTTCTCTTGTCTGTATAAAGAGGGGGTGAAGCTACATTGTCTCGACTCGACATTCACACTCATCAGGTCATCTGTCTATCTATCCATCCCTCTGGGGAGAGAGAAGAGAGAGAGTGAACATCGTCATCTGAAACTTTGGAAAAGTTGCAAGCTAACTTGAGCTGCACATTCACTATAGCGGTATCTTATAAGAACTCAAAGAAAACTTACTGAGAGCGACAGACACATAACAGGATTTGTACGTTACCTGCGTATTCTCGCAGACTTTGCTTTCGGAGATACCGGAGACATCTGAGGACGCTCGGGTCTGCGCGGCGGACCAAACCTCACACAGCATCACCATGAGATTCTTCCATCCGCTCTATCTCCTTCTGCTGCTGCTCACAGTCCTGTTCATCACCAGCGCTGAGAGACAAGGTACACAACCTCAACACCTTGCTACGAGAGTACGAGGTAAATTAGTTAGCTAAAAAAAAGTCAGGTCTGCTGCAAGATTTTTTATTTTGTTTTCTTCTAAGTGCTTTTATTGACTAGCTTACATGATCTGCACTTCTGACTTATTTATTATAAAATTATTTATTATAAAATACCAAGTCTTTATTTTGATGCTTACCATTCGAAAGAATCTCATTAGTAGTGACTCTTTTGAAGCGATAACGTATGCACTGGAGTGTGAAGCACCTTGCTGCTTGATCTACTGCGCCACAGCAAAATGATTAACATTTTGTTAACATTAGTGAGCTTGCAGACCGAAGTGAATGTTATAAGAAAATAAGTATGTAGTAAAATAGGCCAAAAGAAAGAAAGGTTCCAGGCAGAAAGCGCAACTGATTCGCAAGCAAGTGACTCTTATGAGCAGGTTCTTTTAATGGTTTGAATCAGTCGACCAAATGCTCACTCAATTAACTCACTGAGTGCTCAGAGCGGTAACTGAATCAACATCTGGTTTACTTACTAAACTGCATGTTATCGTCTCGATATGATGTTTTGTGTACTTAGGTTTATAAAACAAACAGGCCTATCGTGGTTATTCACAGGGAGTAGTTTCGAGGTGGTTAGGTTTAGTAAGACAAACTTCGTAATAAATTAGGTCACTATTTTAACTATTTTATACGCAAATGTAATATGCATTTTAATTTTATTATGATTTTTTTGAACATATTCGCGCATAGGCTACCTGTAGAATTAACCCCCACAGCGGTTTAGCCATATCCAACTGTTCTGCTGTGAGTCACTTAGGATAAACGTCCCCTCATTAGTAAAGAAGGATCTAGTTGGCATATTTAGGTCTGTCCTGGTTAGTGGTCTGTGCTCAGTCATGGCTGATTTAGGGTCAGTGCTTTGAGTGGATTTTAAGTGGCGCTTGACGCTTCTGAAAAGCTCAGCATCTTAACATACTCCAGACACGAGCTCGGGTTTCACAAAGACCACACTTGACCCTTGACTTGAGAATCAATGTTGTTTTTTGATTTACTAAACATTTTTTATACTAAATATAACTATGCGGTTTTTTACTTGGGCTATGGCATAACTAAAAAAATGCCATTTTAAATTTTACGTAGTTATTTTTCTACGTTTAGGCGAATACCAAACACAGATTTCTTCGCATACAGTAACTAAATGTAATTTAGCCTACGTGTATACACTCTCATCTCCCGCTGGTGTGGCGGCTATGCGCAATTAATCTGGTGCCCGTGGGCGATCAAGCACCGGCGTTCATTGTTAGTCATGATGTTGAGCACAATGGTATAATGCATTAGCATAGGGTTACTGCGGTGAAAGAGAGAAAGAGAGGGAGGTACACGGAGTTCGCATAGCTTTAGTCAAAGGCAGATATAAAAGCACCCGCTTCTCCTCCCGTGCTCACCGTGCCATTGTCCTCGCGCCTCTGGGAGAGGATCTAATAGCTGCTTATGGAGGGAAGTGACATGAGCGTTATCACAAGAACCTCTGATTGTTATATTGCCCTCCAGATTGTTTGTTACCAACTAGGGAGACCATTGATTTTGAGTTTATTTCAGGTAACACCCCAGTGAGGGGAGGGGTTCAGGGGGCAAGATGCATATCTTCCTAACCCTCCAAAATAATATCAAACTACAATAAATATTGTAAAGAAAATTGTTGGTTCTCACAGTAGGCCTAATGAATTCTGCAACATTCAGACTGTAATTGAACTAAAAAATCACAATTAAGCTGCATAATGGCACTACTGTCTTTTTAGAGCTGAAATTGTCTTATAACTGAAGAATATAGGAACATTAATATTGTTATTTTCATGTTTGTTACTGTTAAGCTGCTGTAAAATGATATGTATTATATAAGGCGCTATAAAAAAATCTGATTTAGATTCAAAAATGGGCTTTGCATTAAATACTGTCATAAAGGTTACTAATAGTCTAACAAGTCTCTTTTTTTCCCCTTCCCTTTTCAGATTTCCTCAACCTGAGGCGGAAATATCGCAGACACAACTGTCCCAAGAAACGCTGTCTGCCTCTTCACTCCAGAGTGCCATTCCCTTGAGGTAAGACTTCACTTAACTAGCTATTTATTCCCTTTTATTACTCTAAGGAATGAGCAAATATTGAAAAAGAGCTATCAAAGAGGAGCATCATTAGGAAATCCAAATTCTGACATCCCATGCAAGTATTTGCAGACAAATAATCGCGAAATACCTCAAATTACTTTTGCGACTCCTTGACAACACATACCAAATCCTGCCTAACAAGTGCATGCACTTAATTTAAGAATACATTTACCCAACACATTTAAGAATACATTTGCATAACAAAAAAAGTCTGAAGAATGTTTTCCGTTCAAAAACATCTTTTAAATGTTTTAACATTAGGGACCATATTAAGAAAATTGGTTCATTGAATTATAATTTTGTGAATATGGGAATGTTACTTTTGAATGGTCTCTGAACCAACCCGGAATAAGTTAGACGAATAAGTAAATATCCAACTAATTCCATATAAATCATCTTTTGAGAACATTATTAAAGGCCAGGTACTTTTAAGAATGTTTGGAAGAATGTTTGTTAACTTTGAGAGAATTTTGAGAGAACTGTGTTAGAATGTTCTGTTAGCTGGGCACCACTCTATTATAATCTGTGGAGGAGGGATGGCCAGATTAATTAACAAACCGGCTGTCGGATCTTCAGTGGCCTTAAGCCACAGCGGAAACAAACAGAAAGACTTTGGGTAAATACCCTGTACTAAATGAGCTGGGAAATTATTGGATCTTTATAGCCGTGTGACTTTCTCTCGGACCAGGAGTAAACACAAACACTCCACACCCACCCACACACACACACACACACACAAAAGAGTAGAAACCTACATAGCCCGAACAGAGACACACAGACGGACGAGAAAAGCCCTACCCCCCTAAATACAACCCATTTTAACTATCTGCCACACACACTGTAAAACTTGGGTGGGACGCCTAGTAATGCCAGTCTTCAGAAACACCTGGTGTCCATTTCAGTGAAGGGTGCACTGCAGTTATGGTATTCAAATTCAAAAGATAACAGATAAATATAAAAACTGGTTTAAACTGAAAACAATGTGTGATTATTAATTAATATCTTTTCCTATTCTATTGTTGTTTTACAGTATGGACTGTTTAATGCTTGTATTTCTTAAACAGTTAGTAAAAACCTAACCAGGGACAAGTGTTGCAGATGAGCTATTCTTCTGTAAAACAAAATACATTAAAATAAAACAGTTTAAAAAGAAAATACTATTCAAGGAGTATAAAAATGGGTAACTACCACACAAAGGGGTCATAAGGTGAAATAGAGGTGAATGTAGATTGCGTGAGTCATGGCAGATTTTTTTTTAACTTTAGGAGAAACTCTTAAGGATACTCAGGTTCTTACATAAAAATACTCATTCTGAATTCTTAAAATACTCAACAGTCCAAAGTTGTGTGGTTGTTCATGTTGAAATGTGTGTGTGATGTGACACTGTATCTTTGGGGACACACATTCACTGTGGCAGCCTACCGGAGCCGCCTACTGTTTTCAGACACTCTGGAGAGGTTGTCACCTTTAACCTTTACTCTATGACCCCCACACAATGAGCCAGAGCTAGTCTGGAGTTAACAAAACACACAAACAGATGCACACAAACACACACACACACACATATATATATATAGGAACAATGTCTTTAAAAAAGCTGCACAAAGATCACATCAAGAACAATAAATATCTATTCCATAGGCTTGAATGATTGTTGATTGAAAATCTATTTCTTTTTTCTTAAGGTTTCACAACTACTACACTATCTCCAGCTATGATTTCTCGTCAAGCCATAAGAAAACCAAAGAGCAGTGATGGATGGGAAATAAGAAAGGAGTTTCATATCAGACTCACTGAGGACTGTTCATTTGGCAGAATACCGTAAACCAACCCATGCTAGTCACTCCGGTAAAGGAAGTGTGTTGTTTTTATGAATGTTAAGTGGACAAGCCATGGGGACATCAACTGCAACCAAACATGCTGAAAACTCATCGCTCAATCAGTTTGAGTTTGCCAGAATCATTGTAAATAGTAAAAACCAAATGATATGTGTTTATATGTAAGTTATGCACTTCAAATGTTTTATTATTATCCTGATTAAATAAAAAGTGTATTGTCTTTTCACCTGGGCTTTATGAGTCACAATCCTTGGGGGAGGTATGGGGCAAAGTGAACGGAAACGGTTTTACTAGGATCAATAGACTGCACGGTTTGACAATTGGTTTTGACAAATTGGGATTGTTCTGATTTTGACTGACATTCCTGATCCCAGATTGTGAACTTTTCAGCCCCTTTTGCACATGCATTATCCTTTTTTTGTTGGCTTCTACTCTTAAAAACAGTCAACAAAGGGGCTTAACATATACTTCCTTTTTTCAACTGTAAAACATCCCAGAGAGCAACCCTTTGAAATTATTTATTTTAAAAATAATTCTAAAACATACTAAAATTTGTAATAAAATATCTTGATGTTAAACTAAAATCCTTTCACTATCATGGAACGCAAAGTTAAAATAGTAAACTTGAAACTATTCTTATATTATCCACATCATTTGAATTATTGTTAAACATGGTATACAAGTTTTCCAAAACCATACCTAATTAATACACAAAAACTATATTGCTTAGAACCTGATGTGTGTTTTAAAACAAACAAACAAACAAACAAACAAACAATCTATGATCCCTTTCTTTATTCCGAAACATTTTTTAATCAAACCATGAGCACATTAAAAACTAAAATCTGTGGACATTTCATTCCAAAAAGAAGTTACAATAATTTTATTAACATTAATTTACATAAAAATGACCGTACTTCAAGACATCTGTAGCATAGGACTAAAAAGATCACAACTTGAGAATGGCTCAAACACATACATACTTCCAACACATTTCTTACACAAAAAACTCTAAGACAAAATACCAATAATACACTAAAGTGACCAAATTAAGTACTAATTAACTATAGTTGTACCAACAGACATAAGAAAAAACAAAAGTTACATTATAAAGCTTTTAGTTTGATCGGCTATTGCTGTGCCCAACTCATAATGAGCATCTTTACTGAACATTTCTGCAGAGGTTTTTGACTTCCTAATTGCAGCTATTGTCTACTCAGACTTGTCGTCATGGAAACGCGAGAGCGTCGTTAGAGAGGTTATCAGGGTTCGTTTCCCACCAAAAGCCTTCTGATCAGTGAGCCATGGCTGCCGATGCCAGTCAAGATAGACGCGCGCACACACACTCGCACGCAAGGCTTCAAACCCCATCATATGCACAAACAGACCTGAGCCACTCTCTCTGTTTGCATGTGTCAGCCTCTGATCTGCTGAGCAGTCAGCGCGAGGATCCTCCTGCTCAGAACACTGTTGTGCTGTTTCAGATAATCAATCAGGTCAGCCTGCTTTTCCACCACATCCTCCAGACTGGAGCCGTCCCTGTGAAATAAACCACAGAACACATGTGCACCTGTCTGACCCATCCACAGCTCTGTGATACTGTGTTACTGTGCACCTATGAAAACACCAGTCACAGAAAATATGTTGTATTTAGGGTTGCCTCAGTACGGCCTGTTTTGACCTGTACAGATAACCATATACTGGTCCGTATGAGAGAGAGAAGAGAGAAAAAAATCTCTATATTAATGCTGTTTAACCATGTATGCCTACTTTGAACCACCAGAATGAAGAAAAGTATACATCCCTATGGCAAAAAAAAAGTCTTTTATTTTAATTTAGAAAATATTATTAATTCATCTTCAGAGTCACATGATTCTTTAGAAATTCATTTATTCTGCTGATTTGCTGTCAAGAAATTTTTTTATACTATTTTTTGTAATAAAGCTTTCACTGTTACTTTTGATCAATATAATTGCATCACTGCTGTATAAAAAACATTGTCTGTGTGCAGGGGCGTAACACCAAACACCAAATTCCCGGTGAAGGTGGACTAAACCATTTCGTGCAAGGGAGAGGGTGATTTATATTATATCATATTTTTATCTTAGTTTTGAAAATATTCATTATTGATTAATCTTCAGTGTCACACAATCCTTCATAAATTCTTCTACTCTCCTGATTTGCCGTCAGGAAATTATTTTATACTATTTTTTGTGACTGTGTATTTTAATAAATAAATAAAATACAGACAAACTTTTAAAAATGTACAATATATATATTTAAAGAGGTCATGAATTAAGAAACATAAGAGGTCATTGTATTGTAAAAACATGCTGTAAGTCTCAGAACTCAACTCTAAAAACAGAAGAATACCAACGTCTGCTTCTACATCACTGCCTGTTTAGCCCCGCCCACCAATTTGTGCACATAGTGTAAATAACGAGAGGTAAATGCAGGTCTTCACAAAAACCAAATGATAAAAATGCTCTGAAGATGCAAAGCTGTGGAAACACAGTCTTTGCATTACACTTCCCTCTGATCTCAACATTAGGAAAGAGCGAATTAACTTTCTTGTTTAAAATCCAGACCACGCCAGGAACAACTTAGTCCTTTGTTCAATTAATTTTACCGCTGATTCATTTACAAACAAGGGACAAATCGGTGTGTGCTGAGCCAGCTATATTGGGTTGAATAGTATGAATGTCGCAACACACAAGTGCTGTTTTTATTACTTGATTAACATTGTCTATTAAACAATACACTGGATGTATATATTTATGTGTTATTTTAAACATAAATCACTGCAGCGTCTCTCTGTCTGTGAAAGATGTAGACTGTCAAACAAACTATTAACCAATCATAGCAGTGGGCTTTACTTCCAAGTCTGAAATTTGCCATACCTATTCAAATTGAGTATTTCAATAAGGGGGTTCAAAAACAAGACAGAAATTATCCTAATACCTATTAAACCGGTCACAAGTTTTTTGATGTAAAAATCCTGATAACATTATAAGTAGGCCTCAGGGAACTGTACAAAAAAAACAAAACAAAGCCAGTTCATGACCCCTTTAATATTCCAATGGTTCAAGAGAGTTTTATCCATCAACCAGTTTCATATATTGGACAGACATTAAAACATCAAATTTACCGAACAATATTCTTTAGAACAATGGACCTTTGATCATTTACCTAGAATTTTGTATGTAATTTGTATATGTGCTATTGGCCAAAATTAAAATGGAAACTAAAACATATATATAAATAGTAATTACACATACATATACATACATATACATGTATATATATAATGTGTTTTACCTGAAGCCTGTCTCTGTATGTCCTTCGCCAGAGCAGCCATGAGAGCGCTCTTCTTCAGTCACATCAGGATGTGGCTTCTTGTTATTAAACTTCACCACATGCACTAAAACACAGAATACAAGGAGATAAATACACCAAGTAAGAACAATAATGCAGTTTGCTCACTTTTTTTCAATCCCAATATACAGTAAAATGTCTGACACTAGAACATCTAGGATTTTTTTTTCTCCCCTCACGACCCTTTTAACGTACATTCAAAAAGGAAAGTTTTTAGTATTGAAAAACGACACATGTGGGACTGTCCCAGACAGTAATGGCGATTGCTGTGGTGTGTGTCTGACGGCGCAAGACATGCTTTAACATTGGATAGGTGTGTGAAGACACACGTTTTGTGTGTTTGAGCAGGAGTCCCTCTCAGAGCGGATATTCTTCAGCTTAAGGTGTGCTAGTAGACGCGTGGCTAGTGTGTGTTTTGGGAGCGTGAGAACGCAGAGCAGCTGTGTGATTTCACACGTCACGTCCCTCCTCTCTTACACCTTTAATGTGCCTCTCAATCAGCAAACTTTCACTCCCTACACTGCAACAGAAGAGCTGGTTCAAGCCAGGTCAATAAAAATCTGTATTGAAGACTCTTAAGTGTGTAATATTTGTATTATGTCAAAACATGGCAGATTCAGATAAAAAAAATAGTGAAAATTATTTGGATCAATTTTATTTTAAATAAATGCTGGTCCTTAAAATTTTCCATTTGTCATTTTTCAAAAACAAAAATAAGTTAAATAAAATAAAAACTGTTTTCAACATCGATATTAAAGACATCTTGAGCACCAAATCAGCATATTAGAAAAACTTGAAAGATCATGATTAGAATGATTACACTGAAGACATATGTTATTACTGCTAAAAACTTTGCCATCACAGGAATAAACTGTATATTATCAAAAAATACCAAGATATAAAAGTTTAACTCTAATAATATTACACAATATTACAGTTTTTAACTAAAATTTTGTTCAAATAAAATGGTGCATTGAACATAAGATCTTTTAAAAAATAGATAGATAAATAAAACAGTACCAAACCTAAACTTTTGAACAGTAGTGTAACTGAAGTATTTTTAACACCAAACAAAGCTTTGCCAAAGTCTCTTAAATGCAGATCGAGTTACTCAGTGGCCATATTTTCTATGTCCCCAGGTAACAATTTTCTGATCAAGCACATACCTATTCTAGTCAGGTAGTATCGCTCCAAAATTTCCCCACTGGGTTGAATCACTAGCAGTGTTTTTAGCTGAGAGAAATCGGAATCTAAAGAATTTAGAACCTCTAATATTGAAATAATGACATACTTCACCTAGAAAATGAGTGACATAAGTATAGTTTGTGCTTTAGGAGCAAACACTTTTAAACATATCTGCCAAAAGATAATCTACAAATCAAAGTGGAAAATATCTCAAGATATCTCAGGGTGTCTGAATACATTCTAATTACACCATAATCACCAAAAACAGTAACACACACACACAAACACCTCAGCGTTGTTCCTGACCCACACCTGGCCAACCCATCACAAACACACCAATCAGATAAAACTGCTCTTTCTTCAATCACCTGCAGGAAATGGGGGCCAACAGGCCATTGAGTCGGGCAGGAAGGAGATCAGGGAATCCCTCTTTAGAGATAATGCACACCTTTTCTCTCGCTCTAAAGTGGCATATAAGCTCAATCTATAATAGTAAATGAAGCTCAAGGAGTTATTTAAGACAAATACAGCGTGCATGTGAGTTTAGATATGAAACGCTGGAAGCTTATTAAGGGTCATTTGTCAGTTCTGTCACCACACATCAAGAAAAGCCTTTAAAGAATGTTTTTAAAGAGTAGGAGTGACAGTTTTTTCTGATATACGTGTCACATTCCTTATATCTTCACTAAACAGTAGTGCTTCCATCCACAAAAGACTATCGTAAAAATAAACACCATTACAATAACGGTCAATAATTCATGACATTTGCATTCTAACACAATGTTGCATAGAAATGTGTTTTGCACTTTTGTGTGATATATTCAAGCTCTTGGAACTCAAGCAACTGAAAGGCATTCGATTCTAGAACTCGGGGAAATATTGTGCACTTTAAGTTCCCCAAGTATCATATTTCTACATTCCACACTAATGCCATCCTTGAGCACATTTAGACATGACGGGGGCCGAGCGCATGTTGTCTGTGTATCGCGGTAAAACAATGCAGGTCCCAATCACCTCCCTCGCCCCCTTTGAAGGGCCCTAAACTTCCTTTGAAGTGCAGAGGCGGCATACGGCCCATACAGAACGCTGCATTCATGTTCAAATGAAGAGAGAGGCAGAGATACAACATCACAGAGGACACTTCAAAGACCCTGGAGCATGACTCTGACCTAACTGCACCTTCCTCTAGGAAGGGGACAGAGAGATGGATATATGGATAGGAGGAGATAAATGGTGGTTAAATGGATAGAGATCACTCGTTAGCACAATAAATGTGTGGCAAATAAAGAGTACTGGATTGAGACCTGGGGTTATTGTTTTGGGAATAATATCACGTGGGAAAGAAGAGGAAAGCTTCTTTAAATTGTAGATGTAGCTACATCCACATCTATAGCCATTTTTCTTTTTTTACATTTAATATAGTTTATTAGAAATTATATTTACAGCTTTATTTGAATGAAAAGTTTCAGAATGTATTTGCAGCTGTTCTGTTCATCATTTTATCCATAAGATTTTTCAAATTGGTTCCAAAGAGCAATTTATACTTTAATAAAAGCAAAAACTATTTTGACACCAAAATGTTTACATTATTAACTATTAACATTTTTTTTTTGCCAAATCCTAAAATTGTTATTTCCAGATTTATCACTTACACTACCAAGTTATGGCTGGTATGATTTTTAAATGTTTTTGAATGAATTCTCTTATGCCTCCAGGGCAAAGCTGAATCCTTGGCAGCCATTACTCTAGTCTTTAGTGTCACACCATCCTAAAGAAATAATTCCAATATGCAGAATTGGTCCTGATTTCAACTTCTGAATATTATTATAATTGTTATTAATCAATGAAAACAGTTGTGCTTTTTAAAACCTTTGTGAAAACCCTGACACATTATTCAATTATTAAAAGCATTTCTTTTAAATAAAAATCTTTTACAACATTTTAAATTCATTTAATCTTACTTCTTGGTCAATTTACTGCATCTCTGCAAGATAAAAGTATTGTTAATATTAATAATAATTACAAAACACCTTACTGAACGATTGTGTATACACAAAAATACACTTCAAAAACATTTACCTGGCCTCATGCATAATTCACAGAGTGATATATGAGACACGAGGCGATATCTGCTGATGGCCTCATTGAGAATGAAGTGAGCGAGTGAGGGTGTGTCTCTATAGATAACATGTGGTCAAGCTTCACTTCACTAATCATCTCTGGAATCCAGGGACTGATACGAGAATGCATGTAAGTGTGTGTGTGTCAACATTAAAGACAATGCCATGGTGTATTAGGGTGGGGTGGATTCAGGTTGCCTTTGGCAAAGATGAGTCGTGTGTCCATAACAAGCTTCTTACACCCACATATGCTCTTTCTCTTAGACATTCCATAAAATATTTACCCTTTTCTCCATCTTTTACCAATGGGAGAGCCAAGTACTGTTATTTTATCATACAGAGCACAAAATGTAGATGAGAGAGGATGAGAGGGACAACAGCTGCCTGGTGTGTTTCTACAGGAGGTAAGTACAGAAGCTTGGGTATTGTAATGCATGCTGGGGGAGGTGTGCATGTACTGTTCTTGTGAACACTATTACTTGCAATTAGCCATCAAAACGAGAGAATTTTTGTGAAAGGTAGCATATCAGAAAATAGGTAATAATATACAAATAATAATTAGAAAAATAGTTTAATTTACATAACATCTATCATAGATGCAACATTATCATAGATGCTTAAAAAGCAGTAAAATAAGACATTTTATTTCACTTTGCAAGAAAGTAGATATTTGCCCAGTCCAGAAACAGATGTGATTGTAGTTGCATGTTGTGACAGGCTTTCAGTTGTGATTTAAATTCAGAAAGTGAGGTTTAGTGTACTTAGCAGCAGTGGTGACAGAAAGCCATGACAGAAAATGTCCTGCCAGCCACCCATTAAAGACAGACAAACCCATGTACAGTAAGAGGTCACACCCTGAGGATCGAAGTTACTGTATTTAAAAGTGAAAGAAAGCAAGGTGTAAGACCACTTGAGTGGTTTAAAGTATTTTTTTGATGAATTAAAGAGTTTTGGAAATAACGTGCAATGATACTGGCAGCCAGTGGAGGCTAGATAAGATGGGGTTATATGAGCAGATTGTTTACTGTGGGTTAATATTCTTCCAGCAGAATGATTAATTTATTATAAACGAAAAATATAGTGTGCTGGCTAAAGTGTGCACCAATGATTCAGCATCTTTTGGGCTGATATTATAACGAAGTTGGGCTTAACGGGCAAAGCTGGAGAATTGCAACTCTCAAAAGATTGCTAAATGTAAGCAACCTGGGTCAGCAGAAGATCCAAAAATAAAAAATGTAATAATTGCCCAAGAACAAAGCCCTGGGGAACACCCAGGTAATATATATATAATAATTAGTGAAATATGATGGATTTAGGTTTGTTTGTTTGTTTGTTTTTTTAAAGAACTCAGATGGCAGCAACAGGTTTGAGTGAGATTGGATCAGTTGCAGAAATAGGGCCTGAGGACACACGAAACGTGTAAAATAGGAGCAAAAATTTCATGTGTTTCAAAAGGAATGTGGGTGAAGGATCTAACTGGCATGAGGAAGAATTAGTGAGTTGTGTACTATTTCACTCCTTATGGTTAGATTAGTCAAGGTAAAATGATTCAACAGTTGGATAGAGTTTGCAGTCTATGTTTACCAACACATATGAGGGGATGTAAGCTACAAAATGACCATTCTGTAGTTTTCTTCAACTACAGAAACCCCATTCCCCCCCGCCGCCGAGCCCACATAATTACATTGTCAGAAGGACAGAAAAAAAAAAAAGTGTTAAAAAAGCAAAAAATAGTTTCATGACCAGTGGGATGTGCAAAATACTATTGGAAGGTTTGACAAAAACAATTCTGGACCATTGAGAAAAAATGTTTGCTGTATGATTTTGTGTTATTTATATAATTTAGAATGAACTATGAACAAATATTGTGTGACAGTACCTGCATATCTAAGCAAGCATATAACTGACAGCAGTAGCTCCAGGCAGATGATGGCCAACAAAAGATACACAGAAAGATTCTTCACATTTGCATCCAGCAGAGAAGACGTAGCCATTACAGTCAGGACCAGTGCATTACCTGTGCAAGGGAGGGAAAAATATAATTAAATATAAGTAATTATAGTAGCAATTATAATGTTAAGCATTATACCAGCAACCGATATTAATTACTGGTTAGAAGTGGAAATATTTACTCGATTGTGATTTAATTTGATATGGCTTCTTTACAAAATTATCAATAAGTGATTTTTTTTGCAGCCATCATTTTAGTCTTCAGTCTGGCATGATCTTTCAGAAGTCATTAACCTGCTGATTTGATGCTTTAAATACATTTAATACTACATTTGTGATCAATGGTGAAAACATTTTCTTTAATATTTTGGTGGAAAATGTGATATCTTTTTTTAGGATTCTTTAATTAATAGTAATAGTAGTTGTTTTCTATTTATTTAATGCAACTTTGCCAACTCCTTAAATTTTTTTTAAAGTTTTTAAAAGAACTTAAATTATATTGTAAATACCAATATAACAATTAAATAAAAAGGATTTAGTCATTTTACATAATAAATGAAAGCAACTGGGCACCAATTGTTAAATTTCATGATCAATGTACACGGCTGTCCAAAAGAAAGGGAGTCACACACTAATATTTTGTTGGACCACCTTTAGCTTTGATTTCGGTAGGTATCTGCTTTGGCATCATTTTGATAAATATCATAACATTTATTCCCATCTGGAGTTGCACTGCTTTTGTACCAAGATCTTGTATTGATGATGGTACTGGATGAAAAGGTTGATAGGATGGGGTCAAATTATGGATTTTGTGGTGGCCAATCCATGTGTAAAAATCATCTCTCATGCTCCCTACACCACTCTTTCACAATTTGAGCCTGGTGAATCCTGGCATTGTTATCTTGGAATATGCCCCCATTGATGGAATAACCTGTTCATTCAGTATATTCAGCTGACTTCATTCCTTGGGCACATAATGTTGTGGGACTTATTAGACCTGACCGGCTGCAGCAACCCCAAATCATAGCACCTATTTGCTCAGTTAAATCGAGGTGGTGACGGCCAGAGTGTGTTCAGTTATAATAATAGCTTCTATGCTGCCATCTAGTGGTCATTTGTGAAACCTTGCATTTGGACAAGTGACTTAAAGAGTACTTCACTTAGCACGTCTTTCATGAAGACTTACTTTATGAAGTGGCAAAGAAAACCAAGAGTGGAATGTTAACAATGTGAAACATCTTTTCACCTGCAGAGTGTATGAGCAGTGGAAGGTTTTTTACTCCGCGGGTCAGTCTGTAGAAGTCCAGATAACCTCTCCGTCTCACTGTGCCATGGTGATGCTGGACAAATCTATCATATATGAAAACCATCACCCAGAGCGCAACCTTTCCCAGTAAGATCACAGTCCTGGAGTCGATGCCCTGCAATGCTGCAGAGCACTCTGGAGTGTGCTCATCAGTTATCCAGCAAAATACTGTGGTTACAATGCACAAAATCACATAAACCACCTGCAAACCAGAAACAGAGAAATTTCACAAAAAGCTGAATGTGACTTTATATAACGGGTGTGTGCTAGTATTAATCTGCATAGACTTTATTTAAGGTTAAAGATTCTTAAAAGAAGATCTTCAGCAGCATTTAACACTGTCAATACTCACAGGGTTTTGTCCTATTTTTCAATATTTAAAAATGCTTAGTAATTTTCCTTCAAGTACGTGCAATGCCAACTGTCTGTAGCTATACTCACATGTAAAAATGAGATGACACTCACTGCCCAATGAGTGGGTAATTTCTGAAACTCTCTCTTTATCACAGACTCAAGTGCATCTTGGGAAACCAGGGGTCCATCAATAAGAGGGTCATTGTCAGTGCTTTGTGTAAAATCTACATTTGTGTTATTCTGGCCATAAGAAACAAAAGAGACACACACACAGTTTATATTGTAATTGCCATGGCTTACATAAACTACAGCCATTAGCTGAAAGCTGCTTTGCAGGCATTAAATGTTACTTTGAAGCCATAGATTTCAAAGTGCTACTATATAAACTGTATTAAGGCCTATTAATGACTCACTATTTCACATTTTTTTTTGTAATAGGCTCTTTTCACCAGTTTAATGACCTAGGGAATAGCGCCATTATCAAAACATTTGGTTATACGAATAGCAGCCACATTACAAACGGAGTAACTCAGAGGAGGTTTACAAGTGTATTTTCTTTTTTTATGCTAACGTTACTACTGCTACTAACCATAAACAAATACACACACACACCATACAGACAAAAACAACAACAACAGCAGCGTGTTCCTTAATAGTACACATAAAGCAACAGTCTTGTCATATCAGGGAAATTTGAAAATAGTTGTATTACAGCTGCTCTCGCGACGCTGTTATTTCTACACTTAAAACAGTTGAATGTTTTTACTCACGCCATAAGCCGATGTACGCCCAGACTCCATCACTCTGTCTGCCCATCACACATAAAGCCAAAAGGTCCAGGTTTAAGGCAAAACGCCCGGACAAACATTTATAAATTAGACTTCCGGGTTAACGACATTTCCAATCCTACTATGAGAAAGGCTCGTGTTATGAATATTAATTACGTTACGCGCGCTTGTCACTCAGCCTTGTGGTGATTGGCTCAGAATAAGATGAGGGTCTCGACATAAACACAAACACATTTCCAACTAGTAGGGAAAAACTATAAAGCAACATCAAAAAAGTGAGGTGTGCTACTGAAAATCCTAGGAATATATTGGAATATTTTTACTGTACATCTGCCCAATACATCTGAATATTTGGATAACCAAGACAGGCCATGTAGATAGAACTTCCAAAAAATGTCTTCAGCTCTTCAGGGGTGGTTTTAAGTGGTGCTCCAGACACAAGGACCTCACGCTGGTTTGTGAACATAGCCATTTCTTTGTACACAGAGTCATCCATGTACTGTTCAAAATATTGCATTGGGGTCCAGTTATTGCGTGTAGGGGCATCACTGCTTTGTATGATTTGGAGGATCATCTAGTTGGGGGTTGAATCTTAAAAAAGCATGTAGAAAAACATAATTAGTCTCTAAAACGTTATTAGATTAATCAGAATATATAATTTTTGTTACTAACTATAAGTAAAAAGTAAAAACCTATTGGTACTGTTAATAGTGATATATAGTTAGAGTACAATGACAGGGTGTACATTGTAGTCTTGGCCCAGAGGAGACGACGACCAGATGTGGATGGGTGGTTGACTCCTCTGACTCTCCTCTGACTTAAACTCTACATTTTCATCTTCCTCATCTGACAACTCAACATCTGAGTTTTCACCAACAATTATTTCTATGTGTAATTTGAAAGTCAAAGAAAAATCTCCTGTTCGTTGTTTTTAATACTTTTATTCATACATGTAGCACAAAATAACATCAGTGTCAACCAGACAGACCTGGGGCCTGTTCCATACAAGCACTTGTTTGCTTGTACGCTTTGAAAAACATTTCAGCAATTTTTTGGAACTTTCAACTCATATAGCCCCAATGTTTAGGCGTAAATAACAAAACCAGTCAACATCAAAGACCTGAATATGGCAAACTATCTTCAACAAGAGAAACATTTTTGAGTCTACACAATTCTACAACGATGCAGGACAGTATTGCCAAGCGCTTATTAGCATGCTGGAAGAAAACACAAACTGACATCTTCGTCTCTGCATCTCCGATGTTCATCACACCTAGGCTGTGTGAAAGTTTGCAAAGCATCCAGGGCACAATGGCACACAGCATTGCATACAAATGTATTTGGTCTTCCGTGTGCACGCAGCAAAATCATGGCATCTGTTTGCATTTTTCACCTCGATCAGTTGGGGCCAGTGATAGCCTGTGGCAAACACGGGCTACTTTGCTGACTGCTCTCTGCTTCATGGGTTGTGGGGTCCCACTAGGTTTTCCTCTTTTGCATTGCTGGAGGATGCCACTATTTATCAGTGCACGATGCACAATGAGTAGCTTATAAATTTAACAATTATAAGCTTACTTATAACCAAAACAGTACCAAGAAACAGTGAAGCAGTTTATGACTTATGTCAAAAAAATATAGTGGGTAATGCATGATGTCCACCCCAATGGACACATGGTTAATCATAGTTTTCTACATGTTGGGCTCAACTGAACACTGAATTGACCTCAATGGAGTATGGCAGCAGAGAGCACTCTAGAGGCTAACATACAGTTCCACCATAGAAACCAATGCATTAAAGAGATATTTACGTGTGGTAAAGTGGGTAAGCCTCCCCTCTATTTAGAATGCTACCAATCAGATTTTGGGGTGCGGTATATAAGGTTTTATTCCAGTTAAGTCCATTCACATGGTCGTCACATAACTGCTGAAAACTGTGCTGTGAGCAACTGTACAATATCTTTTTGACGCATACGGTACGTATTTTTAACATTGTATCGAGTTAATCTGTTGATTTTTATGACTTATAAAAAGATTATTTGTTTTTAGTAGGATAAATAAAAGTGCAGAGCGTGCTCCGCCCTGTGACGTTTTGTTGGGTAAATTGCTTCCTGCATAGAATGGGACTAAAAGTGTTTTGCTGTTGTTGTGCTTGTGTTAATTTGTTTTATGGTTTTTCTTTATTTTGATATTTCTATAGTTCTCCCGATTATTCTAACAGCCTTTGGCTGTGTGCCCTGGCTGGTTTTCAGTGTTCAATCTATCGGGCCTCCTTCCTACAAGAGGGTTTATGCAACCCATGTTGAGGACTTTGTATGTTTTCTTTATTGTTTAGTCCTTTAGGCTATCATTGCTTGGTTTTGTATGACATTTTCCTCTCTATTATTATTATTATTATTATTGTAAGTTTGTTTCAATTTTTGTTATTTTGCTTTTCTTTCCTTTTTTTGAATGATCTTCTCCAATTGTGTACAAGTCATGATTGTTGAAATGCCTTTCTAATTTTGATGGTTTTATCTGATTGTGAATTTAATAAATCTTTTGTATACCGATGCCCTTGTCTCTGGCCTTCATAAACGATCCTGTGTGAACCTAAATTTACCTTGCATCTTTAGTTCCCCATCATTTAAATGGGGTGGCGTAGTCAGCAGTAATATTCTCCTAAGGTTTCAATGTTACTAGAATGATTTAACCCTTTGTGGCCCAGGCTACATTTGTTTTAGTAGCTGTCCAGTCCAGTGACCACTATGCATCAGAGGGTTAATACAAAATAACTGGCAATAAGTCAGACAGGCCCCTGATCTATAAATCTATAATTTTGAGATTCATAAACAATAATGTGCATCAGATTCAGAGTTGTGCACACAAATATTAACAATATTCACCTCTAATGTATGCATAATTTTTTAATTGTAAAATAAAAGTAATGATAAACAAATTAAATAAAACCCTTTTCCTATTTGAAATCCAATGAACAGAGCAAGATTAGTGTCAGTTTTGGTATTGTTATTTTAGTCCAATCTGAGAAAACATTAACTCATACTATCATCAATATATTTTTTTTAATCATGGCTAAATCGTGGATTGTATCCCTTCACACATTAAATTGAACTTTACTGAAATGTCATTAAAATCATTTTCAGTGAAGTTAAATGTATAATTTCTTTTACTATTGCAAAAGTCATCTGCATCTTGTACTATACAGGTAAAGTTAAATAAACTATATAGGTATAAAATAAACTATAAGTTAAAATAAATTTTAAATTTTAATTTAATGTATTAGTGGTAAGGCTTTTTTAATTCTGTCTTTCTATTTAAACCTCAACATTTCAGAGATTATTTTACCTTTTCGAGCAGCCAAAAATAAGAGACAAAGGGAGATAATTTTTATACATAGATTTAATATTACATTTCAAACATCAAAATTCATTTGAATGGATAATTAATAATAGAAATAAACCATGACTTTCTTTCAGTTACCATTACTATCATTACTACTATTACTACTGCTGTGAGGCGGTCCTCTGGTATGGGCTACTGCCCTGTGACAAGGACAGGGGATGACATTTCTCAACTATGCTGCCTTTCTACAACAGTCTATCAGTTAACGGAGGAAGTTCAACGTCAGGGAAGCATGTTATCAGCTCATCATGCCCAGCTGGATAAACTGACTTGCTTGACTGAGGAAATAAGAAGGTCGCTTCGTGCTCACTCCTCACTGGAAAGGCTCTGGTATGGGCTACTGCCCTGTGGCAAGGACAGGGGATGTCATTTCTCAACTATGCTGCCTTTTTACAACAGTTTCGAGAAGTGTTTGACCACGCACCTGGAGGACGGGACCCCAGTGACGAGATTCTCACATTGAAACAAGGAACCAGTACCGCAGCGGATTACACTCTCAGGTTCCGCACCCTCGCAGCACAAACAGGTTGGCCATCAGCACCCCTAAAGGCACTATAGCGTAAAGGCTTAGGTCATGAGTTGCAGTCTGAGCTAGCATGCCGCGATGAAGGCAAGACCTACAAACAGCTAATGGAGTTGGCCATTCAGGTGGATAACCTCATGCGCTCCCGCCATGGAAGGCCATCTAGCTTCCTGAGGCCATTCTCATCCACCAGTAGTCAACCTGAGCCCATGCAGATAGGAAAGACACATCTCACCGATGCTGAGCGAGATCGTCGTATACAGGACAACCTATGCCTTTACTGTGGTAAACCAGGAGTCTGGTAAACTGCCCAAATCGACCACCTCTAGCCACACAACCTAGGGTGAGTCATGAACTTCTTCCTCATTCTATGACATTGCCTGTAGAACTTGAAGTAATGGAAAAAAATTGCTACCACGGCATTTATTGACTCTGGAGCTGAGGGTAACTTTGTCAAGGAGGCGTTTGCTAAACGTATGTTTGTTCCTCTCACTGCATGTGGACCCAGCGTGTCTGTGGCAGCCCTAGATGGTCGACCACTCGGCTCGGGAAAAGTCTTTTCCTGAGTCCCATGCACACTGAAGTAATCCGGTTATTCACCATTAACTCTCCTGATCACCCCATCATCCTGGGACTCCCCTGGCTCAAACTCCACAATCCAATCATCTCCTGGAAGAACCACGAAATTCAAAAGTGGTCGAATAATTGTCACCAAAACTGCATGAGAGGAATTTCTGCTCCTTCAGCCACCACAACTTTAACTGAGAATGAATAAGAGCATCTTCCCAACGAATATTCAGACCTTTAAGTGGCTTTTAGTGAGGAACGGGCTACTCAACTTCCTCCCCATCGACAGACAGACTGTGCTATAGAATCTTCCCCTTATCCCAACCAGAAACAGAATCCATGAAAACCTATATAATGGAGGAACTGAAAAAAGGATTCATCTGACCATCAACCTCACCAGCATCAGCTGGGTTCTTTATTGTTAAAAAGAAAGACGGCAGTGTACGACCCTGCATAAACCACTTACTGCACAAAGATAGATTTGAGGAGTGTCTACAACCTCATCAGGATCAAGGAGGGAGACGAATGGAAAACTTTTTCACGTTTTCCAGGCATTAGTTACTGATATCTTCCGAGCAGAGCTGAATAGGTACGTCATAGTATACATAGATTACATCCTGATCTATACAGAAAACTACCAGGACATGTTTGCCATGTATAAATGCATATAGATCATTTACCTTTAAAACAAATATAACCTTTAAATGTATGTTTGTTTAAATTATATTAAGAGCTAAATATTACTAGAAGCATGGCACCACTTTGGCGATCAGTATATGCTCCTTCAAGTCTGTCAGAGGAAGGCTGGTCTGAGCTCTGATGTGGTGGGCTTGAGTTGCAATCATTTCACATCAGGCATCCAGCGCTTCCTGATCCTATAATCCCCATGTCACGGTCAAACTGTTGAAAAGCTAAAAAACATACACAATATGTCAATCAGTAATTTGTGTAAAATAAAATACAGATTAAATGTTTTGTTTGTTTTTGAGAGCTACTACAGTAATCACAGCAGCAGACTTACCATCAGTTGGCTTGAAACCAAAGGGGTCTGCAGCAAAGTATGGTTTGTGATGATCTGGCTCTGAGTCCGTCTCTGAGTCCTTGTGTGAAGGCACAAATGGCTTAACTCTGGTTTTGTGGCAGCCGCAGAAGGAGGGCCACTTTAAGGGCTTCCAAGCTTTCTTGAAGAATGAAGAAATCCCTTTCTTCATTTTTTTCCTCAAAGTGGTGCGTTTTTCTAAAACAAAAATCATTCAGTTAATAGTTCAAAAAGACTGAATCATCCTCATATGCTAGTATCCTTTGTTCACTGTAATTTCATCCTCACCTGTGCTGTTCTCCACAGTGTCTGCAGAAGTCGCCTCTTCATCACTCTGCTCCTCCAGGCTCATTGAAGTCCCTGTTGTGCACATGTTCACGCAGTCTGTTTCTCTACCAGGACCATTCTGCCAAGCTCCACTTCGTTTCTCGGTGGAGGATATGCCACTGCTAATAGTTAACAGATCCGGGCTATTGTCATGACCACTGGCACTGGCACTGGCACTGTCAAAGCTCCATTCACCCAGCCCACAAGCCGGATTTCTTCTCTGGACGGAGAATGGCCCACAAGCGATCACACCACAGTCATCTTCGGATGTGTCACCGCTAAGGCTAACCTCATCTAGGCAATCAACATCTGATGCCTAATTGCAACAGGTTACAAAACACAAAGGTGATATTAGGAGTTTGTTGAAGCACATAATCTGTAAGATCTCAGTATAAAATTTTTTGTTTTAGAATAATAAATCTGAAAACCAATCATTAACAGATGTTTTTATCAAGACACAACTTTAAACGTAAAATCAAAATATTTGTTGAATTCAGTAAGAGTACCCAATTGCCAGTAGATGAAGAGGTTCCTTCATTCATTGAGCAAAAGCCTCCAGGAGCAAAAGTTCCAATTTCATAGCCAGACTCGTCAGATTCTAAAAAACACATGCATAAACAATGTTATAATAATATTTGTGTGTGTGTGTGTGTGTGCATACAATGACAAAAATACAAATTTACAGATTGTTTGATTTACACTGAATATTTTTATTGTTTTGGCACTCACCATCAGGTGATTTGAAACAAGTATCTTCAGAACATGATGAATCGTCACCGTCTGTCTCTGTGTCATCTAGTGGAGGCACAAATGGCTCCACTCTGAGAAGTGAAGGATGTGAAGGATGCTTTGTAGCATTCCATGCCCTCTTGAAGAATGAACAGATCCCGTTCTTCACTCTCTTCTTTAGACTGACATGATTTTCTAAAATGAAGAAGCATTCACTTAATGGACTTTACATTTAATAAATATGTTCTGTCGTTATTTTATATGCACAAAATTAACAGTTGTTGAATAGACTAGAGGTGGTTGGGGGAATCAGTAAAGAGCATCGCACATGATATGCAGGGAGAAAAAAATAAAGATAAAATGATTTACTACAGTTACAGTTCAGTCTTACCTGCACTGTCCACAGAGTCTAGAAGTGGCACTCCTATAGATGTAGACTTTATAGAAGATGCTTCTTTGTCACTATAGACATTCATGCTGTCTGAAGACCCTGCTGCTTCTACAGAACTTGAGGATGTATGGAAGGAAACGGGGCATATGTTGCCTCTTGGAGGTCTGTGACCGATTAGGCTTTCACAAGAAGACATGCTGCTGATGCTCTGCCAACCCAGACTATCTTCACATCTTCTCTGATCCGATATCAAGCCATTGAGCACTTTCCTTTTAAGCGTACTGAGAAATGATCCCTCGCCGTCAGAGTATGACTCAAGGCTGACCAGTCTCTCCTCAGTTTCATCTTCAGATGAGCCACTGCTAAGACTAAACTCCTCTCGGCCTTCGTCTTTCTCACCACAGACATCGATGGTGCCTCCATTAAACACATCAGGCCTATTAAAACATTCTGAATCAGTGGATAATGTGTTTTTTCTGGACCCATAAAGGTCAGGGACTCCTTCACTCTCAACTTCACTGAACTCAGATGATATAGGTGATGCACTGGCCGCAGAATGCCTACAGGCTCGTAACGAGCGCGCTCTGCCCTCACGGCGAGCATTGGTTAATGGCAGTCATGTGACTTATGCAAGCCAGATCATTTTATTTAGCAAAACTGAGATTAATTTTTACATTTAATTGTTATGGGGTAAAGACAGGGCTTCATACACACATACACATTAAAAAAAGAACAAACCCCAAGAAAAGGGGACCAAAAAACCCCTCCTATGCACGTGCCTGATGGAAAGAGAGGGTTTTTTGGTCCTAAAAATCGATAGTGTCTCACTGATGAGATCTGGAACTTCGTTAAAACTTATAAGCTACTCTCTTTTCTTGTTCATTTGTGAGTGTTTTTTTTTAAAGTCGAATGTTTACAAGCAAAAATGTTGTACTAGAAAAATATCAAAAATATCATTTTTATACAAATTATATCTTTAAATTGTTTCATTTCCATTACCAACTACCATTCTAACTACCATTCTATCCCAATAGATACTGTAGGCCTGTTTGTCTGTAAAGAACATGCTACATTTATGAATGTTTAGGCTGAAGAGAAACTTGGGGGGGAAGTCATTAATATCTAAAATGAATATTATCTAGAATAATAATAGTCATTATTTCAGCATAGTATATTACTCTTTTTAACATTTGTTATAAATTAAGGTTTTAGAAGTCAACCCCGTTTCCTGATTCTCATAGTACCCTTCCTTTGTTTCCCAGCATACCATTATCTCCATGGGGAAAAAACCTGCTAAGACACGGCGAGATAGATGCATACACTTTATACTTGATTTATTATGAATAATTCAGGGGTTTTCTTAGCCGCTGGATGGCGCTGCAGGCATGCGTGTGTAGATCAGCCGAGGAAACAGTAAAAATGGCGGCGACCTGTTCGTGGGAGCCATGTGAAAAAACAGAGCAGGATGCATTTATCGGTAACGTTACGTTTTTAATATCCAAAACATAGATATACGAAACATATTTTTGACGTTATTGTATTTAGTTACACTTATACTTCAGTTTTCTCTTTATCGCACCCACGTGCTCACATGCTCACGTGAAAACCATAAACAATATATAACGTTACTCAAAGAGATTGTAGGTTTAAATAGTCTTGAATCGTTGTCGGTTGTTTGCTGTTGACCATATTTTAAAAGCTAATTCTTGTCATTGTAGTTAGATTTTCGAATGGACACGTGAAAAAAGCAAAAGAGTTGGAGTTCAAACTCTTCAAGCACTCAGATGGTGTCAATCCCAGAAAGAAAACCAGACGAATTGTGGTAAAGCAGCTTATGTAGATTTAACCGTTTTCGTTTTTTTTTTTTTTTGTAATGGTAAGAAAATCTGGTGTATGTGGTGGTCAGAAATTTTTCATGTTCCCTTGTTAGGTTGCAGAATCAGACCGGCTTCCCTATGTTGGGAGCAATTTTGGGTCTGGATCATTGCAATGTAATAATCTATGCAGGTGAGGTTATCAAGGTGTATGAATGTTGAGTAATACATTAATATTTCTCTGCTTCTGATTAATGGAGTTGTAATTGTTATTAACAGGTATTTTGTGGGAGTTCTTGACAAGGAAACCATGCAAATGAAAGTTCATAATGCTCAGCTGTTTAATATGCTTCCTGTTATACCAGGTAAATATGGCAGATCATATATCAGATCTTGTTTTCAGGGCTCCTAACAGTCATTGAAAACTTTGAAATTGGTCGTTTCTCTGTTCTTGAAACTTCATTGACTATAATAATTCTAATCTGTCAACTCAAATCTGAAAAAGCCATGGAAATGTATTGGTTGTAATGTTTGCAAACTCCTTGCTTTATCATTATTCGTCCTTTGTAATCTTTAATCCCTTTCTGTTCGACTGTAATGTCTACAAACGAAATATTTCACTACAGAGAGAAAAGCCATGTTCATTATAACTTGTTTGGTCAGACAGGATGTCAATCAAAACTGTTGAATGCGTTTGTCTCTAGGTGAATCAGCAGGAAATGAAGAAACAAAACAACCTGTGACGTACAGAGAAAAGGTAACTGATTTATTTAAGTGTATAATTTATGGATCAGTTGTTTATAGAACAATCATAGAAGAGTCTGATTTATTTTTCTGTGTCTGATCACAGGTGGATGCTCTCATTGAAGCATTTGGGACGACAAAACAGAAGCGTGCTCTGAGCTCCAGGAGACTCAATGAGGTGGGCAACGAGACTCTTCAGCAGGCTGTGGCACTGGCTGCTACCAATGTCATAAATCAGAAAGGAGTGGAAGGTAAGAAGCCATATGAGTTTTCACTATCTATAAAAGAATGAAATGTATATTAGAGTGTATTGCTGATATAGGCTTTTTGTTTCTGTCTCTAAGCTCTGCGTAATGAAGTGGCTGAATCTGAGGGTCAGACCGATACAGCCCTCTTTCTCCCTTCATGCAACACTGAGGCAGACAAAGCAGAAGATGTGTACCCCTTTGATCAATGTATCCTTTTTTTGTTCTCTCTATACTTCTCCATTTTTTAATCACTCATCTTCAGTGTTTATTTGTGTGAAGACCCTTAACTTCCTTCTAGTGTTGTCTCCAAATGAGTTTGATGCTTTGAAGGATGTTGGAGCAAAGATGGCAGCGCTGACCCCAGAAGACCTGCAAAAGATGAAAGCTGAGAACTGGTATGGAGAAAATAATTTATTTCCACGTATTTGAATATGTATCTTTTAAATTAGTATCTTATGCGTACCATGGATGCATTTGTTTGAAAATACAGTAATATTTTCAAATATTATTACTAATTATTGTTATTTAAAATACTATTAATGAAGTGTTTTGTTCTTATTTTTATTCATCCAGCTGTGTTCTCTAGTCCACAGACTGTTCTAAGACATCTTGAATTCCTTCCCAAAGAGGATGCAGCTCGTGACCGACAGTCTCGATGTGCGTGGTACCTGTCCTTCCTTATCAAATGCTCATTACAGAGACAACTCTCCTTCAAATGTGAGTGTTTGAAAGAAACAAAGCCTCTAGTTCAGCTCATTTTATATAGCCATTTTGTTTTCTTAAAAAGCACATTATGTAAAATTCACATTTGAACACAACATTTGTTATGTAGCAGTGTGTGTACCCATAAGTCTAAAAGTCCACCCAAAATCCTCATCCTCAGATCTAATATAAACAGGATTTTTTTCGCAGCTGTTTAATTTCAGACGTAACTAAATGTGCTTTTGTAACGTATGCATGTTTTTCACAAACTTGTGTCTATTTGACAGTTTAAGTGCAGTAAGACATGAAAGAGAACTTGGTTTAGTACAGTCAGAATTTTAAACTAATATGGCTATAAATGCATGATTTCAATTTGATAGACATAATCAAAGCCAAACCAATTTTTTTTTTGGTAGCGTTTAAGCTACGAGCTGTAAAAAAAGCCTTGTTCTAGAAAAGGAGGTGGAAAGCAGAAGCTCGTTTTCATTTTTTAAAATGCATGCAGAAAAACAGCTTGTTTCTGCCTCCACTTAAAACAGACATTTTCAAAATTATATTATAAATGATCTGGTGGTATTTTGAGCTGAAACTTCACATTTTGGGGACACCTGACACTTTTATTACATCTTGGGCATAATGGGCGCCCTTTAAAATTTTAATAAACCTAATCTGTTTTTGCTCTCATTTGAAGTTGGTATTGAGGATGGATGTCCTCGAATGATCAACAACAAAGTGCTGAGGAATTTCACAGTGGAGAGTTTCCACAACGGCAGGTATGTATTCTCTTAACTATGCATAGTCCTGCGGCCTGTTCTGATTTAATTTTAGCCTTCATCTTTAAAAACGTTTGCCTGTCTCTACAGCCTTAGGAATACTGTGTCCACGTCCATGCGTATGAAAATTGCTGCTCACTGTTTGGCTTTACTGCTGCACATGGGTGATCAGAAGGCTGACCTTACACTGCTACACAGAGACATGGGCATCAGTGATGTCAGGCAAGTTAAATGCATTATTACACACTAGGGCTGTGCAATTAATTGCAATCGCAAAAAAATCGCAATTTAAGCACATGCAATTTCTAAATCGCATAAGGCTGCAATTTTATCTATTAATTTA